>CAJNJA010026463.1:544-32147 GCA_905231915.1 Symbiodinium necroappetens | reverse complement strand
CTTTTTAACCGCGTAGTGACCGTAGTGACCGCGTAGTGACCGCGTAGTGACCGCGTAGTAACCGCGTAGTGACCGTAGTGACCGCGTAGTGACCGCGTAGTGACCGCGTAGTGACCGCGTAGTGACCACGAAGTGACCGCGAAGTCTCTCTGACTCGAAGAGGCCGCTTTTGGGTCGTTTCTGACTTATTTTGCTCCTTGCTTCAATAACCCCTTTCTCCCATATATCTCTTTGTCCCAAAAGATGAAAATGAGCGCTTCCACAATTGGGTTTTTTCCGGTTCCGCCGTGATTTGCCTCTGTTAGTGATGTTCAAACCTTTCTTGGCAAAGATGGGTGCAGTTCCTGGAAGTTCCGCGGGCAGACGGATTCAGAACAATAAACTGTTCTCAACTCTTGTCAGGTTTCTTGGGAGCTCTGCCTCACGCTCCATAAAAAAATCTTGTTCTTCAAAACCAAAAAAGGCTGGAATTAGCTTCTCCACACTGCCACCAAAACACGTTTCTCGGCCACAATGATGTTTCGCGGTCGTAACAAAGCTTCCGAGATGGATTTGTTACTCGCCATTGGCCTGTCTGGATTTCTTGTGCCGAAACAGCTTCCCCACGAGAGAGTTTGCTTTCGCTAGTGAAGCAATCTCCGGGATAATGTTTTTGTTTTGTTCTGTCCAAAATGTTTGCACGTTTATTCATACAGTTCTTCAATAATCAACATGCCTCCGATTTAAAATTTGCATGAACACAAATAATGCAGAGAGTGTAGCATGTTTCATGCCCTCGAACACATTGAACATTGTTTTTGCTCATGAGTGTTGCGTTGTTGTTCATGAGTGTTGCTGTTGCTGTAGCAGGTGTTGCTTTCGATGCTGTTGATGATGCCGGGATATTGCATGTTTGGGTGTTTAGGCTTGAAGGACCGAGTAATAATAAAGCATGTTGAATTAACATTGGTCGGACAGCTGTTGCCATGATCGATTGTCCGAGCCAAAAGTAAGATCAAGACATTCTGACACGACCTAGTTGGACATAGGAGTGCTGAGGATCATGGCTGGGGTTCAGGACCGTGTTCTCGCTTGTCGCCCGCTTCCCGTTCTAGCAGGGGCCACAGTGCTTGGAGACGGGCAGCAGCTTATGCGCCGCGTAGAAGATCCCTTCGTTCTAGACAAATCTGTGACTTCTTGGGCCAGCATGAGTTCGCAATGTCTTGAAGGCTCGACAACGAAATTTGCTGGCTTTGAATTGTTTGTTGTGCTGAGGAATAATCATGCAAGCCGGCCAGAGCTTCGAGGCGAGCCCGTGGAGAGAAAAATCACCGTGATAAGTTGGGTTCAACCGGACCAAGCCTGCATCTTGGAATCAGGCTTTGGACCTGCAGGCTTTGCAATCTACTGCGCCATCGACACAATCGGTCTTTGAGAAGAAAACACCTCCGCAGTGACGGGCTTGCAACTTCCACAGATGAGATTCCAAAGTGTGCAATCTGCTGCAAGGGAATCCCTTGCAAACCGTGTACTGTGACTCAGGTCTGCGACCACGGAAGGCGTGCAGACCGAAAAGCGCCTTAACCTCCGCAAGTGTAGCTGTTAGCAGCCATGCCGAAGCTGGATTTCGTGTCTTGAGTTTTGCGCTTGTTTTCCGCAGCAGCGTGGCGAACCAACAGCACAGACTGGGCCTTTTGGTGATTTGCGACCAGAGTTTCTCGGCTGGCAGGGCAGGAGGTCTACGGGGACTTGAGCGATGTTCCTTCACAGCGACTGAAAGAGGCCCGGCTAAGATGACGGATGGTAAGCTTGGAAGCATTTCGCAGCAGCTGGCTTCCACGTTCTTGAGCCCTTCGCAGATGCTCTGTGTTCGTGTCGACAACTCTGTGTGACAATCTGGGGTTGAACTGGATGGCTGTTGGGCATATGTCGGAAGCTGTGTGCAAGCGCAATCGTGCTGATGAGTTTCATGCTTTCAAGCTCTGCAGATCTGTTCCGGATCCCGTAGTGTGCGTCATGAACTGATGAGCATCGAGTCGGTAAGCACACACACACACACACTCGAAGAATAATTTGAGCATGCCTACTGCCCTCTGACCCCTGATTCTTGATCGTAAGGCTTCCAGTTCGTTCTGGAAATTTATAGGACCTGGAGGGCTTACAGGGGACTTTGCAGGGTGCAGGTCGGTTTAGGATTGCCTGGGGCCTAGCAAACCCTTAGATTCATGGACATACTCTCGTGAAGGGAGAGTGTTCAGGCGTGTTGGACTGGAAGTCGGCTGAAGTTCAGTCGTACTTATAGCTGCCCAAACTTAGTTTGCAAACGCCAGGACACGAGTTAGGGTAGTAAGACCCTCGAAAGACAAGTGCCAATCCCTTCTGCGTCCGAGTGACGCTGGAGCTTCAAGAATACCAAGCATCTTCCTATGCTGTGCACTCATACGTGCAGCCAACCGAAAAAACCACCATAAAGCAGCTAGTTGGGAATTCGTGTTTAGCCGTTCATGTGGCAGGTCTGAGCGCAATCAGCACGTTTGGAAAGCAGGTAAAGGGCGTCATCAAGAGCATCCGAGACTTGTGGCGCTCCGGGCGTCATGACCCAAGATTGGGGGTCGAAGATCAGGGACTCCTCCGTTGATCTGCGATTGCTGTGTGCTGAGGTGTGGGCAGCGTGAGCCACCTGAGAGAATGGTGCCTCGTCTGGCATTTGGATTTGTGTCTTCAGCGTTGACTCCATCATGTGTGGCAGAAGAGGATAGGGACTTTGCAGCAGTTTTTGCAAAGCAAAGCACCAGTTGCCCGTACGCTGTCTCACATTGAATGTGACCTGAACATTCGGGTCGTGTACGAGTTGAGTGAGAGTCCAGGACTTCACCGGTGAAGGGATTTTCAATGGCTTCTGCCTTGCAGCTCTCCAAAAAGTGAAGAATGCCTTTCTGCTGCACGCCAGATAGCCTGCGGGAATGCCTATATCCCGCTGCGCCCTATAAATCACAAGTAAGTGCGTGTTGTTGAGCCTTTTTGAGCGCCAGGATCGACACTCTGCAGCGCCTCTCGGGGCTTTCGCGTCAGGCACTGCTCACGCTGCCTCCATGTGAGTCTCTTGTGCCTCGGAAAAGCCACAGCATCCAACATGGGCTGTCCTGCCTACAGTGTTTCACACGTTTGGGACGCCATTAACAGGGTTTGCCTGCAGCTTTCCGGCTCGAAGAATCTTTAAATCGTTGGCTGCCTGCTCCTGTGACCACTTTAGAGGTCTGCGATTTGGTCAGCGAGCAATCACAGTCAGACGCGCTCTTGCATCCTGACGGGTTGGTCTGTCTTTGGCAAGGACAGTTGCGATGACAGCTTCCGATACTACTTTGCCGTTGAAACCTGGCATCCTGCATGAAGATGCTCTTGGAATTGTAGTTCCTGAGCACGTACCGCCGTGCGGCCTGAGGTTTGGTGAAGGCAAGCAACTCTTTCGAGGACGTTCTGTCCACTGATGTCGGCTCCTCCGACCACGAGGCGAACGCTTTCGGGGCTGCTGTGTGGCCGGCCGGCTCGACTCACTGGCAGGCCCCAGTATCCAAGTCAGACAAGAAAGAAAGACTTCGTTCCGGCACAGGGCTCAGGCGGCAAGAGAAGCATGCACCACATTCATTTGCGCTTGCCGAGCAGCCCGGCAGCCTCACCAAGGTTCGAAAAGCACAGCAACTGGCCAGACCGTCCGGACCTCGTGCAGCCGAAAGTACAAGATCAATGCTTGCTTTTTGAGGCACAGGCGCAGCCTCCCAAACCGTCCAAAAAAGCAGCTCGAAAGCAAAGGACTTCACCGAAGGACAGGTGTGTGACAAACGGCGTTCACAGTTGAAGCTGTAGGCTTCGGCTGCGCATCGTTGGAGAACTTCTGCACACCCGGCAGGAAATAAGCGTTTTGCGCACTGCCCTTCGTGCGAAAGGCAATGAGGCGACTGGATGCAATCCTCTTGAGGCAGGTGCGGGGATGATGGGGGGTTCTGCACTGCACCGCAGGTGATGCACGAGGTTGCAGCCCAGCAGTCCAACAACAAGGCGGGCTGATCTGCCTTCAAGGTGTTTGCACGGGGCTTCTGCCCAGGCGAAGGGACGGAAGGCTACAGCCAACAGGCCGAGAGCAGCGAGAGGCGGTGAGTCCAAAGTGCGCTTTCTCCTCGAGGTCCGCCGGCCGGGCGCCACCAGGCTTAGAGCACAGCCAGGCCGAGGCCCAAAACTCAGCCGACGCAGTTTCACGCAGCGGGGGGGGGGGGGGGGNNAAAAGCGGCGAGAGCGAAAGCGAATGCGCTGCCAGGCGGCCCCGGGCCCGGGCGGGGGCCAGGCGGGCCCCTCCCCGTCTCAGTGGCTCCAAGCGGGCCAGGCCCTCCAGGCTGCGAAGGCCCCATGCAAAGAGCCCAGAGAGCGTGCAAAGTGCATCAAAGTGCAAGAAGAAGGGACCCTTCTCTTTTCTTCAGACCGTGCCGATGCTCAACACGACCGATGCCGGCTTCTCGTGCGGGGCATTTTTTGGAGTACCGCGGACTTCAGCTCTGTTTTCCAGGTCATGGCAGTCGGAGAGCAGATCCTTGCTCTGGGAACAACTCTGCAAAGAATGCAGGCTGTTATCGAAGGCAGTTGGTTTGGGTCGGTGTAGCAGTGTAGTACCACATTCCAGACGAACATGCTTTGTGAATAGGAGGGCGTGATTCGAGCAGTGCGCCGAACATAGTAGAACGGCTCTTGTGCAGAGTCTACAGCAAAGAAGCGCATAAGCAAGTTTTTAAGGCAGCCTCCGAAGAACCGTGCAGACGCCACGCAGTCCAGAGTCTAGCACACCATACTTTTAGTTACCTTCGACAACTGCAGTTGTATACACCAAAACCTGTGCAGGTCAAAACATGGCGCTTGGGCATGTCGCGCCTCCAGTTCCACTGCCAACACGGGAGCCATCCCCGAAGCAGTTGTCACTGGTTGATCCGCTTCACCCCGCTTCGCTCACCCGGATCCTTGTTGTGAGGTCGTTTCGTGACAAGTGTCAGCATGCAGCGTGAGTAGGCCTCGTCTGGCGCAGGAGCCCTTTGCGAAGACAGAGAAGCATGACGTTAGTGAGTCCAGGACACACAGGTTCTTGCTTTGAGAGACGTATTCTGTTCAAGGATTCATCAACATCCGGTCTTTGGTTCTGATAATTCAACGGGAGCACAATGTACATATTCACCATTGCCAGTGAAGGGAACCACGCTGCTCCTTCCAGGAAGGACTGCGAGGAGGACTTGCGAGCGGTGGCATGGCTACGTCTCTGAGGCTGAGGCTCGCTTCTCCTCTTGACTGTTCATTCTGGTCAAGTACCGGCCGAAGCATCCGCCAGATGTGTTGGGCAGTGCTACGGTGTGCATTTTTGCAACTTTCCCAAAACCATGCGTACGGCGGACACCAAGAAGTATTGCTCCTGTAGAACCTCTGGCAAGAACAGCGCTCGGAGCGAGGGGACCGGACCATACCACTCTATACAAACAGTATATCCCACTCCTAACCTTACTCTTCATTGTGCCCATGAACCTCACCATGCCAACCTCCCCTAACATAACATTATCCGCAACCCAATCCCATCCGACGACATTATTTCATGTTCTATGCAGTACCTTGTACCTAGTTATCCCACAAAACGGGGCGAGAGTTTTTGTAGAGTTGTTGGTGAAACTTGACAGTACATATATCATATAGTATAGCTTATGGCTAGAAAGAGAGTCGTCTTCCATAGTCTTTTCCGTATCGTCTGCCATTCTGCGCCTTTTCCTTCACAAAGGCATTCTTAATTCTTGTCTTCCTTTACGTTTTTCAAATGCTCTGTCTTTTTTCATTGCTCTTTCTTTGTGCATTGCCACGGTCGTTTCAAATTCTTTTGCACACCTTCTGCAACCAGCTTGCTTGACTATGTTTTGTTTTTTGTGCGTTCAGGTATCGCTCCATGGGATTTGTTCAACTGTTCCGCTCTATGTATGAAGTTGTAGACAATGCATCATACACAGTAAGATGTGATGTAACATACAGTGAATGTACAGCATTATACAATGCACAGCTTGTTACGGTGCGTCATATAATATATAATAAGCAGTATGTAGCAAAGCATACTGGGGTGTGGGCTTCGGGCGGCGGTAATTTCGTTGCGGGAGAGCCATGGCTGCCACTCAAGAGGGTATGATCGACTGGTGAAAAGTGCCCAGATGTCAGCAAGCAATGTACGGTCAAAGGACACGAAGCGCTTACTAACACGCCAACGCAGAATGGGAGGACAGGGCAGAGAGCGTGTAAAGCCGACCATGCTAAGTTCAACGTTCTTGGTTAACCGACCGGCCTGCTTCAGATCGCAGGTGAGTCAGTCCAACAGTTTTCATCCAGAAGCAAAGTAACACCGTCTGTCAAACTGAATCGAACCGGCCATGCAGTCTTTGTTGACTTTGCCACATTGGCAGATGAAGTCAGTCGGGATCGGACCACGTGTCGCCACTCCCGCACATCAAAGGCGCACGCATCCACAGGCATCCACAAGAATCAGATCAGACACGGACGAAGCAGATCAGACAGAACCCAGGAGAAACGTTGTAGGTTGTAAGGTTGGAGGGTTCAGGATCTAAAGCTTGGGAGGGTTTGGAGCTCAGGTTTCAGGGTGTAGAGCTCAAGCAGCTGGGCTCAGGGGTTTAGGGTGTAGGCTCATTTTCAGGTTCGGCGCGTCTTTTGTGGCGGGAGTGGGGGCTCGCATTTAGGGTTTAGGAGGCTTTCTTGCAAGGGTTTAGGGCTCAAGAATTCTTGAGGTTCAGGGTTCCGGGGTTTCGGCTTCAGGGTTGAAGGTCTTGTTGAGTTCAGGAGGTCCAAGTCGAGGGCTGAGACTTCAGGGTGTTGGGATTCGGGGCTCAGGATTTTTAGTGTTATTTCGGCGGTTTAGGAGTTTAGGAGTCAGGGATTTAGGTCTAGTTAGTCTAGTTTTTTGGGGTTCAAGGCACAAAGTTGGTGGTTTAACGCGGTGCGAGTTTTCAGGAGGCCGTGTCTTGGGATTCGGGCTGAGGGAGCTGGGCTTAAAAGTGCGGTTTATGACTTTCTGCCTTGGGTTTGGGGTTTCGAGATAGGGTTTAGAAAGACAGACTGAGATTCCCTCCTCACCTGACTTTAATGTAGGTGTCGTCTCAGCCGACCGACGCGGTCACCGATCCGATTAACCCAGCGATCGGAACTCGTGCGTGTTCGACCCGCTGCCATGAGATCCGCTGCGCCGCTGCGCGCTCAGTGGGATCTTGGTGTCGCGACCCGATGAGGGCCGCGATCGGCGCACAGGCGAAAAGATTGCGAGTTAAGTGTACTGTTGAGAAGGCCAGCACCCCCAATCTGTTCTGCGGTGACCGAGCATGCCCATGGATGGCTGAGTTTTGCATCGCCACACTGAAGTTGAGTGGACCGCAAATTAACGATTGTTTCTTTGCACAGGTTTCGAAAAGGAGCATAGCTGCCTGCCAAGCGATCCCAAATTGACCAATCCATGCCGATTCCTAAGAGAGAACTACATACTTTCCGGCTTGCACCCGACTGCATCCTACGTTCGGCCACCGAAGAGCACTTGCTTGAATCGGTTTTGTTTAAGGCGTCAAACTGCAGCCAAGCGCAATCAAATCCCCAACTGCTTTCTGTGCGTCTTCCTAAACGTCCATATGCGTTCGGAGTCGGTACCCTTCAGTACAGAATGAAAAGCGGATTCGAGTTGTTGGCTGTACACCGGCAGTTCCCTTCTTACAGAGTTCTCACGGTATCAAATTTTGCTTTGGCAGGTGATTTCACGGCAGTCGATTGCGGCCAACGTCAAGACCCTGGCATCGGTCGAAGTCGTGCAACAAGGCAAGGAATCCTCCCAAGCTGTGACCGGCCAGGCCGTGGCGCGGCATCCAGCGGGCACTTCAAGAGTATAGGCTCCTGGCACGTGAACTCTCGTTCTTCTCCGATGCAGGTCTTGCCCCGCTGCAATGCTCTTGCGCCAGTGCGTTGATTCAGCTGCAGGTCTCCCAGTACAGCGGAATGTGGTGCCAGCTGCGAAGGTTGAGTTACGTCCTTCGTTTCAATGCAGAGTCACCTCTGGGATGGTTTAACTTCAGGCGAGCCAAGTCGTGTATGCTTCCAGTTGTGCCCCTCAAACGGCCAAGTACTCCACCTCTACGTGCCTTTTGGGTAGGGCTCGCTGCGAGATGATCACCCCACCATCTACCTGCTGCTTCTGGGATTTAGCATGTTGTCTGCGGAGGCAAGCTGGAGCTCGATAGTTCGATAGACTGAACAATTGAACAATACAACTCGGACTGCCAGGGAACACGCTGCATGGTAGCAGGCATTTTGTAGTGCGACATGAATTGCTACGGAACTTCCGTGGCACTTACTGTCGCACGTCTAGGAAACTGGAGCTTTGTAGTGCTCCAGATCAACGTAAATGCGCTGCCTCACCTCAATTGAGGCACAGCTGTGAGACCCTGCTTCTTATGTTGACCTTGCTGATGGGATTGTCATGGGCTGAATGCGGCCTATTGGAATTTATTACTTCTTAGCCAGTGGCGAGGGCCATCAGGAAGTGGTGCTTCTCTGAATTTTCACCTTTTGCGACTTCGGGCACAATCGTGCCCATGCGGCCAGTGCGGATTGACCAGATTCGCAGTTCATGCTTGGTAAAGAAAAGGATGGCTGCAGCGGCCATCTTTGATTTCACGCTGCGGTTCAACGTTGCTGCAGAGGTCCAGCCGGCCAGAGGAGCTGCGCAGACCTGTGGGCCGCTTTTTTCCGGCAACATGCTGCATTCAATGCTGCATTCGCTGCATTCTTTTCGTTGCAGTGCGAACTAGCTGCCCGCACATGGACGGGGTGGACTGTAGTGACGATGAGCGGATGACGTCAATTACAGTGTCCATGTGCAGCAGCCAGGGGCACTTCTGTGCAGGCTTGGAGCTCGTGCGGCAAGTGCTCAGAAGCCGTTTTGCAAGTCATGGAAGCTTTCACCCCACTATCAGAGCTGTCATCAGATTGCACCTGTCTTGTGACGTGCGGCAGTCGATCTGCACTTCCAAATTCCATTCTCCGGGTTTCGGGTAAGCCCATCTCAACGTTTGCCAACCTCTACCCTGCTTGTCAAGGCTCCACATGAGAAGAGAAGGGGGGGTTGCAACTTCCAAGACTTTTTCTGATGCACAAACCGTTTTTCGACGCAAGGTAATGGGTGTGCCTTGAGGACAGACATGCCCATCGCAAGACAGCAGCATGCACCGTCCTTGAACACAGGTTCGTAGGGAAGCATTTCTGGAGAGATCGCATAAAGTAGCTCGTTCAACGGCGAGGTGTCATGCGGATCACAGACTCCATGGTTCGATGTGGGCTGGATACTGTTGCTCAATGGCCTGGCTGCAGAGAGTCTAGTGCTTCAGTGTATCCGAAGAGGAGTGTCTGAAAACCTAAAGTCCCTAAGTCCTGCGCTGTGCGTTCCCGAAATCGAACCGTGGCACGTCAAGGCATGGGCCCTGCTGACAGAAGCAGGGCCTTCGACCCTCGGAGTGTTCTTTTGGCTTCGACTTTCAAGGGTACACGGCAATGCCAGCTAGCCATCGTACATGAGACTCATGAGGCAGACAAGCCCACGAACGATCGAGGCGGAGAGAAACATGCCCGAGTGGAGGGGGCATGCTGTGTTAAGAAGCGGCATGCCCCTTGAAGCTAATGAAGGCTGCCTGGTCGAAGCGCGGGTGTCTGGTGACGGGGAGGCACACTGAGCATGCAGGGTGTCCCTGGGTGCGGGAGATGGGCTCCAAGAGGTTCCAACAAGGTCGTTCGAGGCTTTCGAGCCACACAGAGACACCCCGACTGAAGAGCTGCTAGTGCTTCTTCCATCTTCACGCGAAACGACCACGGTAGACCTTCCCCGGCCCGAGAGGCTTGGCTGAAGTTGGAGAGCTGCAGGGAGATGTATCGGTAACACTGTTTAGTCACGTTTAGTCTAGTTCATGTCCATGTCTATACGACGTACCTGGACCAGGACAACAACTGCTATTTTCTGGGCATTTGAGTTTAGAGTGACTTTCCATTCCAATGCAGCGATTCTCGCAGATGCACAGACATCGTGACAGCAGAATCAGTGTCCTAAAGTCGGTGCAACACTTACAGTCTAGTGGATGTAGGGTGAACTTCCTTGTTCAAGCTGAACATTCACGTTATGAGGCACCGACTTACTATGGCTGGGATGCTATGGAGGTGTGCGCTTCGGTCGCCCAGCTGCTGACCAGAGTCTTACGACCTCTTGACCCGCCTCTGCATTTCTGGCTAAGATGCGCCCTCGTCTTTTCGAGAGCTGTCATGCCCAGCAGGCGCAGTCCCTCGGTCATTTTGGCAATCGTCAGTCTAACCCGAGAGCTCGCGGCTGGCGTAAACGTTCCCAGGTAGCCTGTGTCATGTTGCCGCGCCGGCGGTCCAGAAACGGGGGGGGGGGGGAAGATATAAGTGTCGCTGTTTCAGTCACCTCTTCCCATCAGGATTCAGGTGCCGGGCGTCATGCATTTTGCTTTCAAAGCATGCCTAGTGCACACAGTCAGGTGTGCACTAGCTCTGGTACGACCTCATTAACATGCACGAAATGTATGGGAGATGTGTCGACACAGAGCCTTTTGCATCAGAGCCGTCCATTTGCCCGCGGTGTCTCCGCAAGTCTGTGGAGCAGAGGTTGCAGAGAGGCTAACCCACCGGGGTTGAATGGACAGCAACGTCTTGGTGGCAAGATTGTAGACCGTGTTGTGTGATATCAATGCAGAGCCCTTTGCGTATGGCAACACCACAAAGCTGATGCTTCCTTGAGAGGTGTTTCAATTGTTTGGACAAATTCATGAATTGTCCGAGCACAAGACTCTCTCCAAGAAGGTGCATGGATTTCTGCAAGACGAAAATGCAGAACGGAGCTGTCTGATTCGATTCTGCTTGTGGCTCCGTTTCGGAGAGCATCGAACTTCTGGAGTAGTGCATCGGCTTTAATTCCCGGGAGCATCGCGGTTGGAACCTGCGGGTTCTTTCACGATTCGCAACGGGGCGGAATGCGCATGATGATTATTTTGTATTCATTCCAGGCTTTCTGCACGATCCCTGAAAACCTGAAGTCCAATCCCTGTCTTCAGGTCTGCTTGCAGCTCTGCGTTGCCATGTCTCGTTGCCTCGCAGCTGAGCGGAAGGCCGGAACACCCGTTTCTGGGAACTCGGCCACAGCCGAGTTTCGCAACCTGTTATGCGCAGGACGAGAAGCCTTCACGTGCCCGGTGGCCTAATGTACTCAGGGCCTGCTCAGGACTTGTAGGCTTGCAGCACTTCTCGAGGAGCTCGCAGCTCAAGCAGCTTGACGCCCAGGATAGAAGCAAGGTACCATAGGACGCAAAAACACTTGAAGCATGCCTTATTGCCAGCATACGCAAGCTCTTGCACCAACATGCTCTTGACAGCTGGTGCCGCTGATGTTCACTGACGCTGCTTGCCCATGGCGAATATTGCAGAGACCGCGCTGCTCAAGGAGTGCCTTGTTCGTCATCTTTTCAGCTTGAGGTTTCAGGGTCGCTCCAGGGTTTCGGGTGCAGTCTCCAGCTTCAGGTGGGTTCTCCTGTTGTGTGTCTGGTTTTGCCCTGTGGCTTCGAACACTTTCAAGCCCGCGGGCCCGGGGTAGGTGCGAGAATGCTCCGGTAGCTGCAACATCAGAAGGACCGTTGCTGCAAGAACGCCCTGAAAGCTCTGAGGCGACAGTGGGGCAGACTCATGTGGACCGTGGCTGCCGACCTTGGCATGGACACGGTCCCGGGTTTCTCAGATTCGCGTCGAGAGGAGAGGCTCAGCTACCTTCGAGCGACAGGTGGCGACAGCGACGGCGGCGCACTTCTTTCAGCGCTTCTGCTTGTCCGAGCGGCAGGGTGCACCATCCAGAGGTTTGGATTTCGTCCTGGTATCTGCCACGGATCTCAGATGTGAGCGTCCCATGTCGTGACAGTGATTTAGAAGAGTTCTCGGGGTTCGATTTCAGACCTACCTGCAAACGGAGTCATCTGCAAGTCATGGAGGCGACTTTGATCCACATCGCTTGGCAATCGCCTGCATGTGGTTGGCGTCGAAGGCTTGGAGCCCAGGGTTCGCACTTCTCCTTGTCGGGATGTTCTGAGATCTGCGCATATCTGTGCAGCCTGCCTTCAAAGACCTAGGAGGTGTCGGTTGTGCGTCAGACATCGTCAGGACAGGAGCAGCATCGATACTTTGTCGGTCCAGGTGCGGGAGTCTCCATGCCGCTTGCGGGACATCGTGAACTCTTTCGAGGTTCGCCAACAGGATAATACATAGTTTCCGGTGCACCCGTATGTGCAAGGACAGGGCGAAACCCCTACAGGCCCTGCAGTTTCGTACTGCCCTTCCTCAGTTGCTGTTTCCTGTTCAAAGGCAGTCCGTGTGTTCACGCCTCTAGCAAGGGTCCAGGGCACGGGTTGTACATGGCGGGCGTGTTTTTAGATTGCTTGCAAGCTTGGGCCCCATGGGCCAATTCTTAATTCAACGGGCTTGTACCCCGGCCCCGTTGCCTCCACCTGCAGCCGGACACTGGGCTCGGGGCCTGGTGTCAAGGAGGCAAAGCCCAGCGGCGTTGTGATCCCAGCTGATTTGGAGTGTGGCAAGCTATACCTGTGAGGAGAGCTGGAGGCGAAATTGTTTAGTCCAGTCTATGGAGGTCGAGCGCTGCGACCATATGAGCAGCACTTTATGTCGGAAGGGCTGCGGAAGGCGGTTGCTCCGCGGAAGGGCGCAGATTGCTGTGGAAGCCACGAACATGTACGCCGCGGCATAATACGTTAGGGGGTGGTTTGCTCAAGGACTTGGAAACGTGCCAACGTATCGAGGTGAGGAAGGCTGTGGAAGCTTTGGTGGAAGCGTTGTTCAGGAGGGGTTTCAAAACCAATGAAGGTCCCTCTTTGATCTTTCTTATGGGGGGGTTCACGATGTAAAGCTCTTCATTTGCCACCCGGAAAGGATCTTCCCGAAACATATACTGTCTTTGCTGGTTCAAGTCGTCACTGGCCAGATCTTCTTGGACAGGGTGCAGGATGAGAAAGGCATGCCCATGGAGGCGTCGCCTGCACCACCCTGTGGAACCAGTTGAAAGTTGAAAGGCTTTAGACATCGAGCGTGACTTGAAATGGCTCCACGTGGGAACTGCGAGGCATACTGGGCGCTGCGTGATGACGTGGTGACGTATGAGCAGGCACCTTCACTTGTTTTTACACAGATGCCAAGGCCACAGCTGGAGAATTTGACGAGGTGCTTTTGCGGGCAATGGGCTTCGATGTGGAGCTCACGCCTGCCTATGTGTCCATCCCAGAGTCGGTCTCAAAGCCATCTGCGAGCCTTCTGCGATCACCGAGGCATACCTTACGGAGCCGGGGCCTTGCACGAGCCAGAATTTTACTCTCGCATCTCGGCAGTCCATCACCCGAACGCCCTTGACCAGGTTTGCTTGGCTCCTCAGCAGTGAGTCCAATGACGCGCCAGTACTTTCGCCAGGGTCCCAGAGGTTTCGGTGTTGCACAGCAACAAGAGAACATAGGACGGTGTGCGGGGAATTGTGCCATCCGAGTCTCATGTTGTTTTTGTTGATCAGTGACTGTATGCATATGGTCACCCCAATTTCGTCGGATGCTTCAGACTTGCACAAGTGGACTGGACGCCGCTGATGATGTGACATTCTCTGCGTGCCGGAAGGGCACCAATTCAGATGTCTGTGACAGTGAGTAAGATGTGTCACCACGCGGTGACATGTAAGTCAGTCATTAGCCTAGAGGCCTAGAGATGAATGAGCACAACATGGTTTCCGCGAGGCTGGCGTGGACGCTGCTGAACGATGCTTTTCGCAGCATCTCGTCGTCTTTGGAAGTAGCCACAGTCTCCGGTGAGTCGATCCTGGCTTTCATGATGCAAGTGAAGTTGATACTAGGGCTCTCAGCTCGAAAGATTCTCTGAAGCTAAATTGTAAGCAAGTGCATTCACCAGCAGCAGGTGCCAGGGAAACACGTTCTGTAACTGTAAGTCATCGTGCGAAGGGCTTTTTGGCCCTGCTTGAAGGTATTCTAAAATGTTGTACCTGTGCACATGCATTCTGGACATGCATCCTGGACATGCGTGGCTTGCAAGCACAGGCCTGCACATCGATCTCGGTGTTGAATCTCGCTTATGTTGTTGCGTGAACAAGCGAGACTTCCTTCGCATCTTCCTGCTCTTGATCATTGTCATCATCGTCATCTTTTTCGTCGCCATTCCTGCCTACATGTGTTCTTCTCGTAACATAGCTAGTCTTAGTGTCGCCATCGCTAGTTCTCATAGTCGTTATGTTGTCGCCCCTGGTTCTCATACTCGTTATGCCCGTAGTAGGACTGGCAGTAGCAGTAGCCATCGTCGTAGTAGTGATCTTCTCTGATAGGAAGCGTCAGGATAAAGGCAGGGAGTGTTTGTCCGTTTGCACTTGTGTCAATTTCTAGGTAAACTGGCAGTGTTAAGTGGCACTGGTGCGGTTGCTGCAAGGTGAAGTTTGCGCCATGGCGTCGCCCGATCGCCTTGCCCTGTCCTGCCTGCTGCAGCTCGGCTGTTGCTCTTGGAGATGTTTTGGAGGAGGTTGGGTCTTGCGACAGCCGAGATGGGTTGCCAAGTAAGCTTCGCAAGGTCAGCACTGTAAGCCAATTGTTGTAGCCGACTTTGGAGATGTTACAGGAAGCTTGTGTGAATTTGGATGTGAAGTCGCATGTAGCAAAGTAGCTGCTACCTGTAGTGGCTTGCAGCAATTGGAGAATGTGTCTCCCGCTCAGGTTGAGCTTCGAGATGAGTCGCCGGGCGCTGATCCCGGTTCACCGGTTCATGATGATCTGAAGATATATGAAGAGAATCAGAGAGAGGCGGACATTGCAACGCTTGCTGGGCATCAATGCATCGTTCAGCGACGGCCAAGGTCTTGTCAACTACATGCAAAGCACCCTTTGCGGAGACATCCCCGAAACCCTGCACCCCAGCATCTTACAAGCCTAAATCCTAAATCGTAAGAGCCTGCAGAACCTCCTTGACCAGCCCGGTCAGGTGCCTGAACATCAGTTGCCTGCAGATCGGCTGGCCCAGAGGCCACGATTTTAGGGGGGAGCTGCCTGCCAGAGTACTTCGGGTATACCAGATACACAAGGTCACTAATGTCATGATGCTTCCCGCAAGCCGTGTATTATTATTTGATGCGGCACACGATCACCATGTCAACTCGTCTTTATCAAAGCATTGCTCAAGGCTGCCGGGACGACAAGCTGACCTGAGAGAGATCCCTTGCCAAGGTTTGCATGTGGAAACAAAGATACGGTACGTTGCAAACCGCAAGCGAACAGGGTGCACGAGGCTCCCGACCCGATCTCGATCTGGACCCCAGTCATCGAAAATCCGTCTTAGCCTTGGGCATCGTGAGCACGACTTCCCTCCAGCAAGCGCCACCAGGTTGGATCGCCTGCTACGCGCAAACGCCCCAGCTGAAAGCCTGGCTCTGCTGCCACGCTGCGCACGCTGCGCTCTGCGCTGAGGAGCCTCAGCTCGAAGGCTTCCTGGGACTCAGCCAGGACCGCGGGGCCGACGAGATCGAGGTGGGGGCCCGGACTGTGCCAAACACCGAGCTTAAAGTCAAGCTTGATCCATGATCAACGTAGACGTTCCCACGGCATCCTCCGGATCACGCCTCGGCCCTTGACTCCGAAGTCTGAGCTGAGTGTAGCCTTTCAGAGTTGTTGCCGTCGTCCTTGAAGCAACACGGATGGCTGAAGTCACAAACTGTGTCACTCAGGCTGCGCTGTCGAGTGCTAGGTGCAGGCATTCAGATCAGAAGCCAGTGCTCCAACCAAGAAGCGGCTGTAGCCACGATTGAAATCGGGACCTTCAACAAAGTCACGTTCGTGCTAGATAATGTGTTGAGGATTTGCCTCCTTGGTGTCTTTCCCTACTTCTGTTTGTCAGTGTTTTCCTGCCATGCCTGCCAAGTCATCAAGCTGTCATGCTGCTGGCTTGCAGATGTTTAGTATGGAAATACCCCTTGATCCAATGTGACAGTTCGTAAGATAGTCTCTCCAAGGAAGGTGGTGCTGGCGTCAAGGGACGAATGCTCGTCTCCCTCGCCTCATCCTCTACTTCCTTTCTCACGATTGTCTAAACTGGTCCACGGACGACAGAGGCAGGTTTAGGGGCTTCAATTTGGACATGCGACGACGTCGATGCCGATCGACTGGACGTACCGGACTGAATGCGCACAACCCTTCGAACTTCGTGAGGTGCATCCATGCTCACTCTTGTAACCATACTTTTGTGAGGCAAACTGCACCTCAAAGTATGGTCGTGCAACCTTGGTGACTGCGACGCCGTACGGCTCCGCTGTTGTAGAGGAGGCACACAGCTCTTAACATCACCTTGCGCTGTGCTTGAAGAAACGCCCGCTTCACCGAAGCCGCTGCGACTCTTGGTATCTGGGCAAAGTCGGTTTGACTGAGGTGCATCCATGCTCGCTCTTGCAACCCGGCCTTTGCGAGGCAAACTGCACCTGAGAACAGAACCGTGCTACCTTGGTGACGGCGAAGCCTTGAGGCTCCACCGTTGTAGAGGCAGTGTACAGCTCACCTTGCCTGCTGTTTCAAACGTCCGAACCACAAGAAGTTGCTAATTTGTGAGAAGGCATTTCAACTTTGCGATGGCGTGGGCCGCGGTCCTTGATCTTTTTGTTCCTGCTGTTTGCTGGCTGTCGTGATCATTGTCGTCCTCGTCTCGTCGTTTGCGTCGTCGTCCTCCTAACCCCTCCTCTTCATCATGACGGACCCGACTAACATCTGGGCACTAGCACAAATGTTCAGGATATCTGCAACGACCTGCTGACAGTCTACGCGGATGCAGAGCGAAGCCGTCGCACGGAGAGATCACCCAAAGATGGTGCCATTGCCCTGCAGCGGGGATGAAAAAGGAAGGTGGTCCCCCGGTCACGACCCAGCATCCGAATAGTCGCCTTAGCCTGGCTACAGTCTTCACTCCGACGAGCTTATCTGAGGTTGACGTGCAGCAGGCCTTCGTGCGGATGGGCGGGTCGCGGCATGCCGGCATCTCAGAGTGAAGGATCACCACAAGTCCGGACATGCTGAACGAGATGTGTGGAGCCTTGCAACCGGGTGGGTGAGGCTTGTCACATGATGATGCTCAGGCTGAATGTGCGGTGCCTATTTTTGTCTACCTACTTCCGGAGAGTGGTCACATTTCGTTGGTAACCTAGCTTACGGTCTTGCCCCAATGCAACCGATCCGAAGCTGCCAAGGACGAGCAGATCGTCACCCATGTGGCAGAGGGCTCAGATCGGAGCGAGCAGGTGTGTTTGCTGGCTTCGGGACGTTCTAGGCACTACAATCACTAGAAACTGATCTGCGGTTCTTTTGGATTTCTGCAGGAGTCCTGCAATGCGAACCCGATGGAGCCAGTGTGCACATGCATCTAAACTAGGTGCGGCTCCTGGCAGCCGGCGTGGAGAACGCACCTCTCGCGGCGGAGGTGGGGAAGTCCTCGGGGGCCGGGTCACGTCGGAGCTCGGGATCGCCTTTTAAGGCGCTTCAGCGGGACAACCTGGACAACGTGAAGCTCATCATGCGATCCATGGAACGCCACTTGGCCAGCCCGGCGCCTCGGAGGGGCCCGGAGGGGCCAGCGACGAAGACCTCCATGTGATCTCTGAGGTGCCGAGGTCTCCGAGGCCGGATGCCTGCTCATCGGCCACCTCTGCCGCTCGGCCATGGCCTTTCAGCGGGAAAACGGAAAGACGGGAGCCTTCGAGGCTCCGGAACGGCAGCACAGAGCGGAGATCTGAAGCCGGCTCGGGCCCTCGGGAGCCCTGTTGGGGCACCCTGCGATCCGAAGCTTCCAGGTGCGGGTGAAGGCCCACCGCGACTGTCAGAACTCCCTCTGCCGGGAAGGAGCGTCTGGGCCCGTGCTTCCAGCTCTGAAGTACTTGCCATGACGTGAATCTGTCTTTCGATATCCTTTCCTCCCGCAGCTTGCGGGGATCTTAGGATGGAGACGATAGTGGACATCTTGACCCTGCACATGAAGGAGGTGCACGTTCGGCCAACCGAATGTGTTTCGGCAGCCATTCGGCCATTGTCGCAGGTGCGACGCTCTGCAAACAGAGCGCACATGATGATGCAGGAGATTCATTGTTCGCATACGTGCACGAGCGGGGAAGACTAAGTGACCCTAGCACTGCGCCCAAAGCTGAAATCACCAGGAAAAGTTGAAGGAGGCAGAGATGAAGCCCTCTGCTCAAGTGGTCGCAAGGGGTGCACCAGAGCAGAGCTGCTTTTGAACTGTTGGACCTCCTCCTGCTGGGCCTCGGGCTCGGCCGTGCCTTGCCCTCTCTAGGCGCCAGCGACAGGAGGAGGTTGACCTGGGACTGGTTCGTGAGCGGGCGCCAGCCCGGTATCCCAAAAGAACAGAGAAAAGCGACAGTTAGAGAGAGGAGACTTCGTTGCTGCCTCTGCAGGCCTCAATGGCCCTGCTCTGCATGTGCCAACTGCGAGGTCAACGGTGGCTTCGGCGGTTTCTCCAAGATGGGCCTTAAGGATTGTGCTGTGTGTGGAGATAGGTCTGCAAGCTTGTGCAGCTATTAGCGCGCAGGATCGTATCATGAAGGTCCAGGCCAACCTTGAGCTGAGAGGTGCCGGATTCTCAGAAAAGCTTTCCTTCCAGCCCTGGAGCTGAAAGCGATGGCTTCAAGAAGGGAAGTGTTCGCCTGAATCTTCTTGTAAACTCCAACAAATCCAAGCTGAATGGGTGCGGGCTGAGCTTCTTGTCTGAGCGTTTGCACACACCCCGGATCTTTGCGGAACTTGAGTCTTAATTGCATTTCTCTTTGACCGTGTGGCCGTGTGGCCCATCTTCTCGAAGTCTCAGAAAGGGCAGCATTCATCATCCCGAGAGCGCCCTCCGAGCCTCGCGCCGGAGGCCTGGCAGACGCTCGTGGACAAAGAGGCGCCGGGGCCGGGCGACTCGTCGGAGTCGGAGTGTCGGAGCTCAAAAGGGTCTCAGCTGGGCTCGGAGGAGAGTGCGAGGCTGGAGTTTCCTGGAGAGCCCTGAGCTTGGAGAGGTCATGGGTGGGCGTGTGATGAACGCAGCCTTGCAGGCCCGCAGGGCACACCGGTGTGCATAGTGGGAGGTACGTTGTTGTCAATAGAAGGTCTCTGGTGGCAAGGTTTTTCGTGGGTGTGTATTAAAATTTCGTCCCCATGAGGTAGCCTGAAACTTCTAGCCGCTAGTCTAAAGCGTCTAAAGATCGTGGCTTGCGGACAAGCTCCAAAGAAAGGACCCCTGCCTGGTTTTGCACAAAACTCGAGCCAATACTTCGAACCTCCTATGTCATGCATGGCTTGATAGCGGAGGCACTGCTCTTGCTCGTAGTTGGCAACTCCGGCGCGTTGCTGCCACCTCAGACTCACACGACAGAGGAGAATGTCGTTGGTTGCCAGCCAAGAAAAGCCTGCTCGGGCCTAGGCAATTGACCTGTAGTGTCCTGATGAGGCGGCAGCTCTCCGGCAATTTCTTCGCCTACCACATGAACAAGCTGTTGGATCGCTTGCACCTGCGAAGTCCACTGATGAGCTGGTGACTGTTCTTTGCTGACAGCAGTTTCACCGCTCGAGCTTCAGAGGGGGATTCGGTCAGTTATCGAACACAGGACATGGGTGAAGAGTTTCTCGATGCCGCGAAGGAAGCAAAGGCAGAGAAGGCACGACTGTAGATTTGCTTAGGTCCCGATGCAAGTCAGCTCTGAAGCGAAATCACTTGTCAGGACATGCGCCGGGGGCGGGGGCAAAGAACAAGTACAGGAGAAGAATCAGAGTCCGATGCAGGGGTTGCTGCCTAAGTTTGCCGCTGACTGCGCTTGCAAATGCGATCCGTACACCGGACGACCTGTATTAACTCATTGCATTAGATACCTGCAACGTGTATTTGCGGTGCTGAGGAGGACGGCAAAAAACCGCCCAGGCCGGTCGGCTGGATCTGTGTGATGACTTTGTGGCTAATGAGGCTAATGGCTAATGACGAATGCCAATGTTAGCCAAGCTGGCAGTTGACAGTCTATTTCTCCTGCTACCAGTATGCCTGTCACTCCGCGTGTTGTTGTTCTTATTGTCATTCTTGTTAGCCTGCCTGTTGGTTGATTGTAAATCATCTCACCATGACAAGGATGATCATGTCATATCATGTCAACTACTGTTGTTCCTACCGTTGCGACTCTTATTCATGTCTTTCGATATGTTACATGTCGTCTTCATCATCATCATCATCACCATCATCATGATAATGGTTGCATGGTGATGGCGATGGCGATCAACGATGACAGTGATGTCGCTCATGACGATGATGATGGTGATGATGTTTCCCATGCACTCGATGTCCAAGTCGAAGACGATGCCGATGTCGATGATTGCGTCGAGTCCAGACCGTATAATACATGTGCCTGAAACCGTGATCCTGATCACCTTTACGTATTGCCCTTGTTGTTATGGTGTTTCCCCGTTCTGGCTCCGGCCTGTTGGAGCGGGGCTTATGATCAAGAAACAAACAGCGTAAGTTTTCAGATCAAATAACAAGTACAGAGCCATGGTGAGTGTATCGACAGCATATTGGTACGGCGTGATGATGATTCTGAGCATCTGTGTTCAGTCAATTGCTCTGAGCTCGTCTTCAATTTCAAGAAGCATTGTTGCTGTTGTTGATACCACTGTGTGAGTTTTACTGCTCCCAGGATGCGGAACAAGATGGGAAGGGTGGAGGTACCGGTGGGCCAGGCCGCAATCTTGTGACTTGATCAAAACCGGCATGGTAGAATGGAGCATACGTCTTCAGCCTTCAGCTTAGAGCAATCCCGAGCTTGTAGAAGCTTTCCTAAGTTCAGCAGCTCCCACACTCTGCTTTGGAGTAGAGCCCCAAAAGCATCTTTTGTGTCGAGGAGCGCCAGGCCATGGGCTCGCGGTGGCCTTAGCTTCGCCAAAGCGGGGGGCCCTTCCTTGGAGTTCTGTTCTGCAAACGGGGCCTATGAGCTGCCTCTGATGCTGCAAGGCTGGAGTCCTTGTCTCTCAAGTGTCAGGTGCTGGTGGACGTCATGGACTCGGACTTCTCTAGACTCTAGACCCCAACATGCCAAAACACGGCCCAGGGAATCTCTCTCAGGCTCTCCGCGGCCACGCGGCAAAGGACCGACCTGCCATCGCCATCAAAGCCTGCGCCACTGCCACGTTATCTGCACCGCTCTCCAGAGTCTTTGCTAAAACGAGTGGCCAGGGCAAGGGCAGAGCCCAGGCCAGGCAGAGTTCCCTTGCAGCAGGTCGCCTGTGTCTGCTCATCTTCGAGTCGGCGGCTTGAGGCAAAGCCGTCTCGGAGGCAAAGCCTTGCTCTACGCACTCCAGGCACCACAAGGCGAACGTGCAGAAGGCCTTCCCCCAGCACGTTTCTCTCTGCCCAAAGCCGATCAGCCGTGGAGCCCCTGCAGGCGAATGACCAGGGCCGGAACCGGTGTCACCACGTGGAGGCTGCAGATGTCAGACATGTCAGACTCCTGTGTCTCCGCTGCCCTTCCGCCTTCGTCAGCTCAAGCTGCGACACACCGTCGTCGAGGAAGACAGGCAGTTTGAAGAGGCCCCGTGATCCTGGGTCCTGGTGCCTTTCTTCAGGAGTGCGAGCATTTTCAGGGCGTTCGGGGCTCCATTGCCGTAGGCGGTCCAAACACTCTGCACACCTGGCATTTGTCAGCCCTGTGTCTGTGGTGGCAGTCAAATCCTACACCTACACTTGTGCAACTAGGCGTCTCGTATTCTGGTGGGACGTCCGCCAGGTTTTCAAGCATTTGTCCAGCATGAAGACAGCCCTCATCGGCACCCTGCGAACGCACAATGAGGACGGCGGTGGGCTTGAGGCTTGCAGCTGCATAAAGAAGTGCTGCAACACTGTCCCAGAACTCTGCCGTCATCAGTGCTGCCGCAACCTCGGTGAAGATTTCAGCTCGGAAAGCTCAAGCCAGCTAAGCTCGCGTTCTCAGGTGTTCTCTGTGCTGGCGAACCTCAGAGCTTGGCTCCCAGCGAAAGCCCACCTTGGGCTTTGGGGACTTCCGAGATCGCACGCCAGGAGCTCGCGTTGCTCTCGGCGCTGGTGCCCCGGTTTGCCGCCGTTTCCTTTCACTGCATCGCGGGCTGTGCAAGTCCTTGCGTTCCTGCAGGGCCCAGTTCCATGCTCAGGCCTGCCGGCATGCCAGTGGCTGGCTCTGCCGTCGAGAAGCACTGGCAGGCCTTCGGTTGTTGTTTGAGGGCTGGGGTTGGCAGCAGAGCACAGCTCCGAGCAGAAAACGAGACGTAGGCCTTGCCACGGCTCGAAAGTCGTGCTGCTATCATAGCTATCCGTTTATGCAGCCACATAGTTTCCGCGGACCGTGCTAGACTTAGGCTTTGAGTTGGCCATCCTGAATCCGTGTCGTCCTTCTTTTTGACACGCTTTCCACCTGTCATCCTCGAGGCAGCGCTGGTGAAAGCAGGGGGTGAGGATACAGAATGGATCATCCGCCAGGCAGGGGTTGAAACTCTTTCGCGGACCATGAGTTGTGTGCCTCGCATTGTTCGGCTGTTAACATTGCAGCTAGAGGCTACAGCGCTTGAGCATCGGTTCGTGCCAGGCTGCGTTGCGGCTACGCAGGGCCTTAGAAGAGACGAAGAAGGGGGCACGGAGCCCAGTCCACTTCTTGGCAGTTGCGCCTTCCGAGCGACATCATGCTGCGGACTACTAGAAAGCTGTTGGTTATTTAAATTTAACCGTGTTCTGCTTGTCACATACACTTCCAGCACTGGCTCAACTTCCGCGACACCACAATGCCACGACACCACAACACCACGACACCACGACGCCAACGCCGCCGCCTCCTCCGCCACCACTGCAGCACCGCAGCTACCACCGCGAAGACAGAGCCTGTTGCGCTGTTTCTCCGAAGAACCTCACTGCCGTGAGGACCATCGGATCGAGACGCAAAACATCCGACCGCAGGACCTTCGAGGCAACGGAGCCTGGGGCTCAGATGCAGTGGCTTGGATGGCGCTTTGCAGCGGTAATTTGTTTTATCCCTTTTGCGAGGAGTGGCTCACCCCGCGGCTGCGCGAGGAGGTCCGGAACATGCTGGAAGTGGCGGAGGCTGGAAGGAACGAGGAGGAGTGGAGGAGAGGGAGGCGGGAGCCGGCTCTCTCTGCCAGGGCCTCGGCGCGGACGCCTTCAAGGCTCGCTGGGCAGATGCCGAGGCGCCTCGGAAGCCCTCAGACGATGTTTCAGATGGTGCGTCCACCCTTCTGGGGGCTTTGATGGGCTTTGTATCTCCTGAGGAGCCAGATCGGTGGAACGTTATCTATCGAAAGCAGCAGCAGTTGGCAGCGCAAGCCAAATACAGGCTCGACTGGGATCTGGAGGAACCTTCGCTCAGGATGCGCTCAGGGATTGGCGGAACTGCTTTTTTCCCTGTACCGCACAGGGAAGACAAGATCAAGGCCAAGGAACTGGGCATCGCCAGCAGCTGAGCATGCTTCTGTTGCTGAAGTTCCCGGCATCTTCCGGCTCGGCCCGAATGCTGCAATGAACATAGATCTTGCTTTCGGGCAGACCCACGAAGAGTTCCACCGGCGAGAGCTTGAGGAGATTGCAAGAAGAGGCTTGGGAGTCCTGGATTGTTTGCAGGGTCTCTCAACCAGAGAATCGCAGTGCATCGCAGTGCCATGCCAGAAGCGGAAGAAGATGAGAGCAGCAGCAGTGGCATTTCGGGCTTCACCGCCAGAGAGGCTGAGGACGTCGGCCAGCCACTCAGAGCCGCTGTGGGTCGACATGCAGAGCTTCGAAGTTCGACCATGCGACTCTCTCCGAGGCGAGGTGGTCGTGGCGACGGAAGAGGAGTTGAACTTCGAGGAGGAGGCCACAACAGAATTCTGATCTGCACGGCGATTTTCAGCTTCGATGCGGCGTCCTTGTCCCGTCGTTAACTGCAGGATGTCTTCGGGCTGCAGCAGTGGGTCCGTGCCATTGGCTTCGGCCAGCGCGACGAGGCATGAAACAAAAACCGGCGCGGCCCCTAAGAGTTCGCAGCATCTCGGCACGTCTGGTCAGGAAGACTTCGATCGAGTCTGGCGGAAGCCTGTCACAGACGTCTCTTGGAAGCACAGCGCCGAAATCATGCCTACTCGTGCCGACTGGTGCTCACCGTAATGAGGGTAGACCTTCCTGCGGCACAGCAAAGCCGACTCTGGGTTCAAGTCTATCGTGCAGCCTCGGTGAGGCTTTGATGCGTGCCCTGCCAGCACGGGCTCCTCCGGGCAGCGTCTGGGCCATTGAGGCGCTGCTAGCAACGGGCTGACGATAGGATCGATAAGTGATGCGTGCTGATGCTTGCATCTGTCGTGCCTTCCGCAAGTCAGAGTCGGGTCTCATTGCAGAATATTGCAGAAGGGCTTGACGTAGTTCAAGCCCAAGCACGAGGTGAACTTACGCAGTTTACCTGGTGGTCTGTAACCCCGAGGTGAGTGTATGTCTTCAACCCCTGACATTGGATGTGCCAGGCCGCTCAGCGACGCAGAGAGATCATCGAGCAGGCCTTGGGGATTTTTCCACCGATGGGATCCGCCCCCCCTCTTGGATTTCTTTGAAAAAGAGAGCGCGTTAGCAGCTGCTGGGCCCTTTGGCTCCGCAGGCGGAGAAGAGCGGCGAGCCCTTGGAGGCACTGCCCAAACGGGCGCGCGGGGCTTTTTTTCGGGTCCGAGTCTGCGTTTTTTCTCTCAGACAGGATCCCGATATGGACGAGCTCCTGCAGATCGAGATGCTGGAGCCCGGCTCCCAAGTTGCTGCCAAGATCCCATGCGCCATCGTGCGAAAGGGGGCTTTTCTGATTGGGGAGGGCACGGGGCACGGGGAACCTTGCGAGTTCTGAGTTCTCAAAGGCTCCCAAGCAAGCGAGCCCTCCCTGATTCGGTCGCGAGGTTCTTGGACTTCGGAAGTCTCACGAAGATTCAAGGAGTAGAAGGCGTTGGCTCACGGACGGCAAAACAGACCGAGCAACACGACACTGCACGAAAGCAGCAGCAGCCTTTCCGATCCATCGGAGTGATCCTCCACGTGGGTAGTTCTCCATATTAGGGTCTCTCTTTAGGTCCCCAGAATAGTACGACACCCTTATCAAAAGGAGTCTAAAAAGGAACCCTAGTTTAGATAATGTTAACACGATAAGCTCACTGCTTACTCATAACCCAGCAGTGCGGACCGCACTGGGTCACCAGGAGGTGGCCACGTATTGGGGATTCCGAAGTTTTGGCTGAGTGCACTTGACTGTGTTGTGGAGGTCGCTGCAGGGCAAGCTCAAGATCCGGGCCTTGGCTCCGCTCCGAGAGCTTCGTGCAGACAGGAATTGCCCCGGGCCTGTTGGTGATCTGAGGTTCGTGCCCAGGACCAGATCCAGACCAACATCATCGAGGGCAAGGCCGTGAATACAGAGCGAGCATTGCTCGCGGCAGCCCAAACTGCGGTGAGGATGCGAAGGGCAACGAACTCCTCGACCCGCGGGAGACCTCCAAGTCCATCATCCAAGAAGTTGCCAAAGGTGGGGGGTAGTTGCTACGTCGCTAGTCGGAAGGCCTCTAAGGCTGGATGTAGCCATGCGAGGCTTCAAGAAGCAGGGCTACATGGTTCCGAAGTATGGGTTCTCGGTCCGTTGCTGGGCTGCACTGTGCACTCTGCAAAAGCAAAAGCATCTGTGCTCTCAGTTCTTTTGGCTGGCAGAACTCCGCCTGCGCAGCCTGCCAGGACTCCAAAAGCGCGCAGCCCGCGACTCAAATAAGCCTATGACTATCAGAAGCAGGAGGATCCGTGCGAAGAGCGAGACGTGCTGCATGTGCCCAGCTGGCCGAGATGTCGATGACGCAGCTTGCGCAAGAGGCGGCTGCGCAGCAGTGACATGCTGCCCAGATCGATTAGGCTTCGGCGCAGTTATCCTCCAGTGAGGCTGGGGCACATGGAGATCCCGAGATCCCCTGCTCCCGGAACCCTTTGCTCCCGAAGCCAATCCCAATAACAGTTTGGTGCCTCGTCCCAGCAACACGCAGCATCGCACTTTAGGGGCTCCAAAGGGGCTCGGTGCGCAGCACTGCAAACTGGCATGCAGGACACGGCCAGTCGTCCCAAAGGGATCGCTTTGAGCTGCCCTGACCTGCTGTCGAATTCGGAGCTTTAGTGAAAAAGTCGGGATTCCAACTTCCGCAGGGCTTCGCAGCAAGTGTGGAGGAGGGCACACATATAGGGCAGGGTCAGGTTGGTGACCAGATGATACAGATCGCATGAAGGCTAATGAATTGTACAGCATCACATCACCCACAATTTGGAGCCCACTGTCCTGACCTTGAAGCATTGTGAGCTCCCCGTCGGTTCACGTCTCTGCAGTCGTAGGGTTTGAGGTACCGGAACGGCTGTGTATCCAGCATTAAAACCACGAAAAAAATCATTGACCGTTGGGCGGTCAGGAAAAACCCATAGCCACTCCAACTCTGTACCTGGGCTGCTTCGACGATTGGACATCGTCCTTCTCCTCTCCTTTGCCGTCTCGCTCGTGGTCTCGCTCGCTGTTTGTCTGTGTCACACACTCTCTTGCTGCCGCGAGCCCTTGCTCTCTCTGTTTGGCTGTCAATCTTCCATTTGTTGCTACAGACATATATGTCACATATCACACATACCTGGAAGCATGCATGCGGGAGTGTACGGATACGGACATGCACGTGCAGGCCCACAGCAAAGTGGTGCATGTGGTGCACCGAACTTTTAGATTGCAAACGCCGGAGGATGAACAACTGCGAGGCTTAAGCCAGCAGAGCATGCACTGTTCCCCAACTTTGGTCGATCACCGCGGGACAGCCGCACAAGGCACGTGGAAAGGCCGGACCCGATCAGGTCCGCCATGCATCAGTCAGTTCGCAACTCCAGCGCCGAATAGCACCTCCTCTGTTGGGGTAGAGGGTGCACGCTGCGCAGGGTTTCGGGTGCAAGGGCTTTGGGTTCTTGGCAAAAAACCCTCCCTGGCAGCCAAATGTGCTCTCAGTCCGAGAACCGAACCTAGCTGACCGGGCGATTGGGCCCCTTGAGGCCGGTGAGACCCGCCTTTTTGGCTTCTCCTGCTACTCCCTGAGTGATGTGTGGGACCACTTTAGGCCTGATCCCCTGCAGGGCTCTTTGGCCTGGCCATGAAGCCACTGACCTTCACAGCGCTCACTGCCGAGTTCGTCGGGACCTTCGTGGTCGCCTTCACCGTCCCTTGCCTCACAGCTTAGGACTAAACTGACTAGACGAGGTTATCACGAAAGCTAGCTCTGTTATCGTTTACCAATTCACCTAAGCGGTATAGTGACCCAGAGCAGAATCGCGTCCAGGACCTTATCAGGCCCTTTTACACTGGGGAGAGGGACCCGCTTTGGACACCGCCTAGCCGCCATTGAGGTCCATTTTTGTCTTGTCTTTACGCAGCCGGGTGCGTCCATGTAGCAGGTTTCAAATCTGATGCCTCAGTAATTAGCTAAGCTGCCACCAGGCACTTCGAAGCTGCCCGTAGATGGCCGAGGTGTTGCTTATGCAGGGACGTCCGAAGCGCATTGAGATGCACTGAGATCTGTCAAGGTACTACGACAAGGGTATGTACGCAGTGCAATGCAGAAGAATACTATCATCTTGTAGGTTTCAATCTTGATGGCTATAAGGCTATATATTTCTATATATATATGTATATATAGAGATATTGATTGACTGCGTCCGAGCATGCACGCCGTAACGACTGAGCTCTGTCGACTCTGCTTCCGTTTTTTGCCCTAGCTTTCGTGGCCCTCTTCTTAAGTCGCCTAGGCCAGAGCATGCCCTGCCCCGGAGGTCGGCTGCACGACTTTGTCCGGAATAGCATTGGACTGGGCGAGCATCTCCATCGCGTGTGCCTCCATGGTGACTGAGATGATCCAGAGCACCGTAGATCACACTTTCTGTTTCCGACATGCTCATCACCAATTCGGCCTTGAAGTTTTTGCATGATCTGAGGTAATGATGTATGCGTTTGGCTCTGTATCTGGTGGCCATCTGAACCCGTCGATTTCCATCTCAATGCAGCTTGTCCCGTAAGCAGGACTGGTGAGAACCAAAAGTCCCGCCCGAAAGCTTCAGCCAACAGTAGAACTGCCCCAGTTGCTCCATTCCGAGCCGCAAGCCGCACTTCCCTTTCATGCTAAGGTTTCTGGCCGGTAAACTACGTGGCATCACCACGTGTGCCGGGCTTCCAGCATTTCGGCTTTGCGCATCACAGAGCATGCCAAGCGCAGGCCTACATCATCTCGCAGTGCGCTGCTGCGATCTTGGCTTTATTGGCAGTTCGTCAACTTTTCGAGGTGCCATGAAAGCGTACAGCTCTTGCGGTGTGCCTGGGTTGGCGCGGTTGGAGGTGAGCCCGACCATCATTCCCAAGGCTCGGAGCATGGTGAAGGCCTTTTGTCCACCTCAGCTTCTTGGCAGGTGGGAGACAGCTGGACTCAAGCATGCTTGGTGGCGGGCCCTAGAGTGCCCTAGTTCTCCGAGCATCGGGATAGAGAGGAAAGGGAGGTGGGAGACAGCTGGTCTGGCATTCACTACTTGTTCATGTTTAGACAATGCAATGTCGGCACAGGGGTGACGGTGGTGTGTTGAATCTGTTCCCTTTCTTAGCAAGCCTTTGACACCCGCCACGTGCCGGCCCGCCACCCGCCACCACCCACCACGCACCCACAAGAGCACGAACCGCGAAAGGACTGCAAGAGAACCGCCAGCTGCTGCAACCCACTGCCAGCAAGGATGCCATGGCATATTCTGAAGTGTGTGATGGCCCCCTTGCAGACGTAGTTTCACCAGTTTGCCTGACCGGGGCTTGTGGAATGTATTGGAATGTCGTTTTGGGATGAGCAAGATTTGGTGGACGGTAGGCGAGGTAATCACGGTGCCTCGCACGTAGCTTTCAAGATTGGGATCTGGGGGCTTGTTTTGAATACTATCGAGGTGGAGATGATCTACACGGCTATGCTCGACTTCGTGGTCCTTTGTGCATCCCGGTGGCATTGTCTGAGCTGACCAAAAGATGATCACCAGAGACTCCCAGGTTTACAGCCGGCGGAACAACCCTGACCATGAGCCGAACCAGTTCTACGCGGGCGGACCCAGATCGCTAGGGGGTATGTGGACATCAACTCCGAAGCGGCGAGAGGGGTGGAGTGGATCTGTTGCATGCCAGCTTCGGCAGGTCTGAGTATTTTGCCAAGTCAAGATTGCCGAAGATAATCCGTGACACCAATCGCACTGGTAAGATTGCCTAAAACCAGAGATGACAACAGTCGGGCTCTGCGCGAGACACAAGCCAACGCATGCAGGTCTCCCGTCACCTTCACTGAACTTCGAAGAAGTCCCGATACGTTTTGATCAGACCCACCACTGTTCTCAGGGCATTGCTTGTGGCTTTGCGCTGATTGCTGGCATCGGTGCGTCGCAGATGTCCGGTGGAGCCGGGCGGTCAGCCGAGGGAGCCGCGCAGAGTTCTCTCGGGGACGACATCGTTGCGAAATGGAGCTCAGGTCTTCAACCCAGCCGTAGCTTTGGGCATCGGAGTCGTCGGCAAGGACTTGCGACCATTTCCTCCCACCTTACTCTTGCAAACAGCTACCAACAGTTCAAGTTTGCAGGAAGGAGGATCACTGATGTACCTGTGCTACCAGGTGCGGTTCTTGCTTCCAACAAGCATATTGAGCCTGAAGTCATGCACATCTCCGAAAATCTCCGAAAGACCTTTCCTGTCTCTCGTTCCCAGCTGCTGGCGAGCCTGCTGGCTTCGGCGCTATTTCGAGTCATGAGCTTCTTGGATGCTAATGGTCGCATGTGCTCCAACTATCTTCAACTCTTTGGAGGGCGGTTGGAACCGGTATGAGTTGTTCAGCATGCAGAAGCCTGCAAAAGCTGCTAGCAAACGTCAGGAGCTGACTTTGGGTATTCGATGCCGAGCCTCGTTCTGAGGACCCGAAGAGTACATGGACCTCGCAAGCTTTCAGAACTACGAGCCCAGTGATGCAGTGAAGCCTCGGCCCCAGTCTCGCGATTTGCAGCAAAGACAAGTTGCAATGACAAGTTGGGCTGCGAGGTATCTTTGTGAATTCGTCGGCAGCTTTTTGGTCGTGGTCACTTACGGCACTGGACTCGACCGGACGGAGTGTTTTGCCACCGTACCTCGAATCCACTCCAGGCCTCAGCGGTGTTCGCGCCGCACCCGAGAGCTGCTCCTGGACCACGGCCTCAGCGCTCATGCTGCATCCCCAGTGTAGAGGCGGACCCGAAGAAAGCTTTAGGAGCTGACGTGTCTTGCGTTCAGGAGCCTTGTCTATGCCGTCGGTGACCTGTCTGGAGGCTGCAACTGCACAGACTGTCGATGGGGTTGTCGGCTCGCACCAGCAACAGCCGCTCCCAAAAGCAGTTGAGCTCCCAAAACCATTTCCTGCTAGTATCCTCCGCCTTTGGCCGCACGAGCCTCTGCTCTAGAGCCCTAGAGGCCATTTCAACCCTGCTGTGACAACAGCCGTCGTCAGGCACTTAGAACTGAAGCGCCTAATGAGGCCTCAATTTTCGACTCAAGAGCCGAGACCCGCAACTCGAAGCTCCAGGTGCTCTCACGCACGCGCAGAGTTTCGGTCACTCAGATGGTAACATACTGGGTGGCGCAGGCCTGGAAGTTCAGAAGTTCGAAGTGTCATGAGCCATACGTGCAAAGGGCAGACGCAGTGGCGGGAAAATGGCGCAGCATCGAGATGGCTTCGATGCTACTGCTCCTGCCGCTAGTGACTACTTCTGTGGCTGCTCGCAACACACTAAAGATAGCACCAAGACTGTCTGTAACACTAGAATTAACACTAGCATTACCAGGAGCACTAGCACCACGACTACCACGGCCACTTCCACTTGCTGCGCTGCTGCTGCTGCTGCTGCTACTACTACTACTACTACTACTACTACTACTACTACTACGCGCCAGCCTGATCCGGTGACCCCTCAGTTTCCTTTTGACCCCTCCGACTGTCTTGTCGACCCCACCAACTGCACTTCTCGAGCCGTTTCAACGTTCGTCGACACTATTCGCCTGCCCGGCTTCCCATCAGATGCTGTTGGATGGGGTTTCCTGTCGAAAAAGTGTCCTACAAGATGGTGGTTTCTGTTAGATAGGGCTTGCCTACTATAAACGGTTTTCTGTTAGATATGGGTTTCCTGTTAGAGGGATGTCTTTGTTTTGTACGGTTTTCTGTTATGCAGGGTTTTCCGCTAGATAAGGTTTGTGTTCGACAAAGGTTTTCCTACTAGACAATCATCCTCCTATTCGAGAGTTCTCATTTGAAGCGGTTTGGCTTCGCTCGGCTCGGCTCGGCTTTGATGAACAGTGGTGGTGGTGGTGGTAGTAGTA
>CAJNJA010026452.1:10438-32148 GCA_905231915.1 Symbiodinium necroappetens | reverse complement strand
CCCCGAAGCCCTGGTGCGCTGGCCTAGAAGCTCCTTCCTCATCTCGGGAGAGATCTCAACAGCCTGGCGGCTTAGGCTTTAGGGGTTTAGGCTTTAGGGGTTAGGGTTTAGGGGTTTAGGGCTTTAGGGTTAGGGTTTAGTTAGGGGGATAGCATGTATCATGAAGCTTGAAACACCTAGCACGAGCACCATGTCCGAGACATGATGATAGTGTGAGAAAATTCGTGAGCCGTTGTAAGCCCACGACGTTTGCCTCCCCGTTTCTGTGATTCGGAACGAACCGAGAGGATTAGCATGGCCTCTGGCACAGTTGATGACAACCCCAACTTGAAGGATCGAGGTGATGATCAACAAACCCTTATAGAACTCTGATGCAACCCTACACCGCACAGGCGGTGCCTTCAACCCTAAACCCCTAAACCCTAAACCCTAAAACCCTAGCTGAGAAGTGGGCTCAACGCGCTTTCTCGCGCATTGTGGCGGTGGAAGATGAAGGGGACGATGGTCTCACCCTTGTCACCTCTCATGGGTCAATGTAGGAATATAGTACCCTCTAAAGGGGATCCTATTATAGAAACCTACGGTACCTCTCATGGGTCAATATAGGGGTTCATGTATTAAGGTTAGGGTTGGGATTTAGGGTTTGACTACTAGGTTCCCCAGTCGCCCTTGAATAATAGGGGTGCCCTTGCTGGTACAATTCTGTTATCAATGAAGAAACGCAAAAAAAGGCAAGAGAGTACTACTTGGGAACGTGGAATAGTTCATGTATACAGGTTTAGGGTATTCACGGCCTTTGGGTTTAGGGTCCCCTCTCATTGTTCTACATATGCACCCATATGTAAAAAGCCTATACATACCCTGTTAAGGGGGACCCTATTATAGAACCCCACAGCACCCTTTAAAGGGGTTGTGCAGTAAATCCTCAGCCGTAAACTGAAACCCGACACCCTTGAGCAATTCGACTGGGGTTGTTTGCTGGATTTGATGCCCTGGTTATGATGATGATAGATGCTCTCAGCTTTGCTGACCTCCTGCGGTGTAACATGAGATCCGTACACCAGTTGCCGACCGGGCTCTGTGAACATGTTTCGTTTGGAAGGGCTCTATAAAGGGCTCTAGAAGGTGTAGATGTGTAATGGTGCAGAGACCTAGCCTCGCCCTTGCGCGGTCATTGGGGAATCTACTGTATCTGGAAAAGCTGATCCTACCGAATATAGTGTCGCTAGTTAAAGACCCCTCCCGCGCGGGCTTGATCTCCGTTGGCGGGCAGTGTCTCTCCAAGCGCTTCACGGCCTCCAAGCGTCTTTTTCTTGACCCTGTACTGTCTCCGCTGCCCAGGCCGGCCCGATCGATTCCTCATCGAGCAACATTAAGAAAACTGTAGCCTCCGTGTGAAGATGCTCCCGTTGACTGGCACAACGTGGATGCAACCGCAACCCCCAAACCTCACCTCAAGAAGATGCAACGGTAGCGACTGCGCTTGGGACTCTGTAGGATCCCCCCGCAGACGAAGTCCGCCGACGGGTGCCACGGCGCTGTTTAGCCGAGCAGTCGACAACGGCGCAATGCTGGGGCCAAACCGGTGCGTAGACGACATTGCAAGCATCTACGCCAAGGTGCAGTACCCTAAGGCTGCATGTGCCTATATTAAGGGTTCTGGTATACGTGCTGTAAGGCTTACATAAGTATGCAGTAAGGCACATGGAGCCGTAGCAGTACTGTAGCAAGAGAGGTTTGGGTGATAGAGGTAGGTGCACATCACTCCGAAGGGGATAACACAATCTCTAGCACCCTCCTAAACCCTAAACCCCTAAACCCTAAACCCCTAAACCCTAAACCCCTGTGGCCCCAAAACCTGAGGAATTCCGACGGAAGTTGGCGAGCCCGAGTCACCGACCCAGCCTTGNNACCCTCAAACCCTTAAGCCCCAAAGCCCTAAACCATAAACCCAAAGATCTGACTGTTGGTCCATATGGTCGATGCTCCGGGTCTAGGAATATTGAGTGGGCTTCAGGTTTCACTATGCCACACCGGACGTACAGAACTTTAGGCTCAAAGGGCCCCTGGAAGTTCTAGATCCCATACCCACAGAGCCCAATATACACACATTAATTAAGGAGTATACCTCAAAATATAGGGGGGCCTTAAGATTAGGATTTAAAGTATATTCCTGAATTAAGGGGTATTGGGCTCTCTGGGTACAGTCTATACCCACAGAAGGCTTGATTTCGCTTTTGTTGACCCAAAGCCCTAAACCCAAAACCCAAAACCCTAAACCATACACCGAATACCCCGCGACTCCTGCCTTCTTCCGGTGGCGCATTGGACTTGAACCCAAGGAACATGACCTGCTTCGGGTTTTAGGGATTTAGGGCTTAGGGATTTAGGGTTTAGGGATTTAGGGATTTAGGGTTATAGGGTTTAGGGTGATAGGGATTTAGTGTTTATGGTTTAGGGTTATAGGGTTTAGGGTGTACTTCCGGGGCGTGGTGTCACCGGGACACACTAACACCCCTAAACCAACACCCTGAGCTCTAAACCCTGTGTTCTAAACTCTGAACCTAAACTCCAAAAAACCCTGAACCCTAAACTCTTAACCCCAAACCCTAAACCGCAAGCCCTAACCTCGGAGTCATGAGATTGCAAAATCACCGACATCCTTCTTTTTATTCTGGCATGCTCTGCAGGTTAAAACACAGCCGCAATTCGATGGATGTAGGATTTTGGGTTATGAGGCTTGGGGTTTTTGGATTTAGGGCTTCGGGTTTGTCGGCCACTTCTTTTGGCAAGGAAGGACAATAAAACCTAGACCCCAACACCGAAGGGCTCACTGTTGCAGGTCATTTGGTCCAAAACTAATCGTGGGTTTGGGGTTTATAGGGGTTCATCCCGCTCCACGCAAAGGCCACGGCAATTCGAAAAACCAGGCTGATTCAGGACCATAGGAACGAACCCTAAACAGGCAGTTTTTGGGGCTACGGGTAAACTCACACTGCCACCAGGGCCAGCCGTCCTAAACCCTAAACCCTAAACCCTATTCTTACACCCAAGACCCTAAACCCTATTCTTAAACCCCAAACCCTAATCTTAAACCCTAAGCCCTAATCTTAAACCTTAAACCCTAAGCCCTAATCTTAAACCCCAAAACCCTAAAACAAACCCCTCCTCTCTTTGAGTCCAGATCCGAACCCTGCGCCAGCGGCATTGCACAACTTGCATCCCAGGAATGCCGATGTTCTAATGTAGGGGTCTTAAAAAATTATAGAATAGGGTTTTGGTGGCTCCTTGTTATAATTATGGTATAATATACCCCCCACCCCCCCAATCTCTATTCAAATCATTAATAAAGGCCCCCATGCTATACGGGCTTCGTAAGAGATCTCAGCCCCGTTTAGGTTTGCCATATCAGCACCGAGACCAGCGGCAGTTGTGGAGCTTTCCGGATCCTTTCTGGGCTCTTGTTAAAGGATTCAAGTTAAGTTACCATAATAGGGAACTATAGTAAATAGTATGGTTTCCTTATTATATAGTAACTTAAATTCAGTCCCTTAACAAGAACCCTAAACCCCTAAACCCTAAACCCCTAAACCCTAAACCCCTAACCCCTAGATCCCGAAACCCTAAACCCCTAAACCCCCCTAAACCCTAAACCCTAAACCGGTGATGATCCGATGTCGCGAAACCGAAGCTCAGCACGACGCGAGGCCAGGTGGCGGCCAGAAATCTTCCGGAGGTAAGGGCGCCACGGTTTTGGTTTAGGGCTTAGGGTGTAGGGTTTAGGGTTTAGGGCTTTGGGTTTAGGGATCACTTTGGATCTGTCGGCCACTCTTTGCCAAGATCTTGATCAATGCTTTGTTGGCCCAGTGAGGTACGGTACTTGGGGCTTAGGCGTCCTGCTTCAGCATCGGGCGGGTCTTGCAAGTGGACACCGTTTCGCAAAACCGGCAAAACCTCAACGATCTGGAAGCCTGGCCACCTCTCCCTAAACCTTACACCCTGAACCCTGTGTCGCCCTGACCCTCATTGAACCCAACACTCCGTTCTATCACCCTAATCACCTCCGAAACCAAGGTAAAGAGAGCCAACAAGAAATAAGGCCAAGCCTACACAGACCCTAAACATAGCAGAAAGCCTCTATGGGCCCTTCTAACCCCAAATTCTTGTAAACCCTTTACATGCTTCCTTATAACTGATAACCCCCGCAGAGAGCCCAGTACCCCTTAATTAAGGAATATACCTTAAATCATAATATTAAGACACCCCTATATTAAGGCATATTCCTTAATAGCCTTAATTACGGTGGATTGGGCTCCTTGGGCCTACCTCACCCGGATCCGGTTCCTGCCTGGGGCAGGAAGCCTCGTGTGATGCGAATCAGGTCTGCCTTGAGCCATTCGCAGTCCTCTGCACGTTTCAACTGGGCTTCTTGCGGGGTGCCTGTATAACACCAAGGGTCCATGTACCCAGATAGTATATACTTTGGCCTTACAGTAGTCCCCATATAGGTACTTTGGTGCCAAAGTATATACTAATATACTACTGCTGATGATAAAGATCCTGCATTAACTTAAGGACCCTAAACTATGGGAACTATGGTATGCTCCTTATTATGGGGTAATGCAGGATTTATATCATCAACCCCTAAGCCCTAAACCTTAAATCCCTGAACCCTAATCCCTACACCCGATCCCTCAACCCTAAACCCTAAATGCCCAAACCCTAAACCCTAAACCCTAAATCCCTAAACCCTAAACCCCCAAAAAGCCGTATCCGTACTTGGGTCCATGGGCCCTTAGGGCCACGAATCCTGAACGTGCCGGCTCTTTTGGCCTCGCGGCCCTTTCAAAGGGCTTCGGGTTTAGGGCTCTATACTGGGATCTAGGGTTTAGGGTTTAGGCTTTAGGGGTTTAGGGTTTAGGGTTTAGGCTTTAGGGGTTTAGGGTTTAGGGCTTAATTAGGATTCCATACTGGGATCTAGAGTTATAGGGTAAGATCAAAAAAACCAGGAAAAACACAACGCCAAACACCGGGGTCCTGGAGGTTCCTTATATGCCTTAAGGGCGACATGAACCTCAAAAGGGTTTGGGGTTCATATATTATATCCCAAACAGGGGTTCATAGCATAAAGGTATAGGGCCCCTACTTACAAGGATCATTTGGTCCCCACTCCGACTACTCCTAAGGGTGCAAGTACCTAATAATCATATACTCTCCCAAAAATTAACCTTGATAGTTACTGTCCGCAACCCAAGTACCTGATTATTCTTTGAACCCCTAGGTAACAGTTGGAAACCAAATAGCTTTCCTAACGCCAAAAACGTGAGCAAACCAACCCTAAACCCTAAACCCGAAGCCCCAATCTTAAACCCTAAACCCGAATCTTCAACCTTACGCCCGAAACCCTAATCTTAAACCCTAAACCCTAAGCCCCCATCTTAAACCCTAAACCCTAAACCATAGTCTTAAACCCTAAGGCAAACACAAATGAAAACCGAAGACACCCTAGAATCTCGCGGCTCCGCTTTTAAGGCTAACCGTGCAGGTCCCGGCGTCATAAGAGTTTGACCCTAACTCCCTCACACCCAAAGAGCCCAATACACCCTAATTAAGGAAATGACTTAACATATATTCCTTAATTAAGGAATCGACTATACCTTAAATTATAGGGGCCTTAATGTTATGATTTAAGGTATATTCCTTAGTCAAGGGGTATTGGGCTCTCTGGGCCTGACTCGCCAGCTGGGCTTGAAGGTTTGGGGCTTGAAGGTTCGAGGGTGGGGCGGGGGGTTAGGGGTTAGGGCTTAGAGTTTGAAGGTTTTAGGATTTAGGGCTTGAAGGCTTTGGCAACTCAGCTTTGGTCGCACTCCCCGGAAAATTACAATAGCTGTAGATAACGCTGCTGCTTTACAGGTTGCTGCCGGGCATGGGCAAACTGCGTGCCCTGTCTCCTCGTGGTGCCGCGAAGCGTGGCAGGCTGTCCAAGCACGATGCAATACTCGTTTCTGCCATGTTACAGGTCACGCAGGGATCTTTGTGTATACCTTGGCGGACGCCTTGGCCGAGTACGCCACACACCGCACATACGGCGCGACGTGCCGTGTCCAGCGCCTGTCGACCCTGCGGGAACACATCGCGCAAGATGGGCCATGGCTCTGGCTCATACCTTCGGCATCCCTTCTCGACGGTAGACCGGTGTGTGAACTCCGCTCGACCGTGTCTCCAACATTTCCCCCTGCCGAGGACGCCGCACCCGAAGATAGCTCTCCAGTGTTCTCGCCAGCCCCAACACCGCTGGCGCTTCATGTCGTGACTGCCAACTTACAGTCGGCCAAGGACGCCCGCAGCCATCCCTTCAACCCCTCTGGGCATGCAGCCAGACGTCAGTTTCTGTACCATCAAATGCAAGGGATTAGGGCCGACGTTGTCTGCGCTCAAGAGGCACGCAGCCGTGCTGGAAGGTGGGATACCGCCGGGGTTCTTACCTGGCGCTCCGGCGCTGACAAGGGACAGTACGGATGCGAGATTTGGCTCCGTCCGGCGCTCATGCAGCCCCCGCTTAAGCTGAAGGATTTTCGTATTCTGGTCTCCACGCTAAGAATATTGATCATCAGCAGTGCCCGCGCAGATCTTCCCCTTAGCATCGGATCTGCCCACGCGCCGCATGCTGACAGGCCCGATGCAGAAGCGGAAGCCTTTTGGCGAGACCTCCGCTGTGCCGTCGCCAGAGTTGCCCCGTCTCACGGGATGGTCTTGGGCTTGGACGCCAATGCTGACTTCGTCGCGGGCGATGAACTAGAGGAGCTGGTAGGGCCCTTGTTGGCACATCACGAGTCCACTCGAAACGACGAGATGTTGTTGAGCTTTGTGTTGCACGCTGGGTTTGAGGCCCCGGCAACGTTTCCCCCACTACAACAAGGTCCGGGGTGGAGTTGGCAGCATTCTGGAGGCACCCGCAAAAGATTGGATCATCTTCTCTTCCGACAAGGCAGTTGGCAACATAAGCATTGCAGCCAGGCACTTGACTTCGACCTTGCGACCGCCAATGCCGACCATTTAGCACTCCGATGCCAGACCACCCTCTTGGCGCCGGGGAAGACACTTGGCCCCCCCCCGCCACCTGTCTGTCCGCCAGGCGTGGCACTCGAGCACGGCAGCCGATTGTGGCGCTCCATCTCTGCCGGACTGGGGTCGCACGACGCAGGCACGCTTGTGCACACCTTTCAAACCGGCTTTCGACAGTGGCTCAAAGCCTTGCCTCGACGCCCGCCTCTTGTGCCTCGACAGCCATATGTTGGGCCACTCACTTGTTTGCTCCTCCGCCAGCTCCGCGACTGGCGGGCACAATCCAGATACGCCCAGCGCCGCTATACATTGCAACTGCTCAAGCTCTGCCTGATTGGCTGGCGGGCCGGGGCCGCCTGCGATCCTCGCGAAAGGACGCACTTGCACTGCCTTCTTTTATACCTTGTCGCGGTTGCTCAGCAAGCACAGGCGATCGCCAGGCGAGCACACGATTCAGCCCGACGTGATAAAGCTCGGCATTTTCAGGCCCTTACTTCTGAAGCCGAGCAGACGTGGCATACCACGGGTCAGCCGGATGCGGCCCTCGTCCGCCTCAGATGGGCTTCTCGTCGGTGCGCCGAGCGAAGGGCAGTTCATGCAGCCGGCGGCTATCACATTGATGCTGCATTAGAAGAGCAGTTTCGTGCCCAGGAAGGTGCCCAATGTGTCACTCCTGCCCAACTCCAGCGTGCCACGGAGAGTTGGTGGCAGCGTGACACCCTGCCATGCCTCTCTGCAATCCCTACTCTGCGCGAACTTGAGGGCGCTGCCAGGAAGCAAAGCGCTCGCAAGGCACCCGGGCCTGACCGGGTTCCTAACGAACTCTGGAGCGCGTTCCCCGCCCAAGCTGGAGCCTGGCTGTGGCAGGTGTGTATTCGCATTGCGCTCACCTGTAAGGAACCTTTCCAGTTCAAACGTGCAATAGTGTGTGCGCTGTATAAAAAGGGGCCGGCTGCGCTTCCCGAGAACTATCGCTCTATAGCCCTTCTTAACGGAGTTGCGAAAATCTGGCACGGGCACCTTCGCCGCTCCATCGGCCGTCACGTTCTTGCTGGGTACGACCCCTTGCAGCTAGGGGGAAGGCCAGGTGTCCCTGTCGGATTTGCGGTTGCTGCATTCCGTTCTGCTATTGACCTGTGCGCACAACAAGGGCGCTGCGCGGCGATACTCTTCGTCGACATCCAAGCAGCCTACTACGAATCCAGTCGAGACCTGCTCTTCCATGGCGATCGCGGTGGCACCCCCCTTCCGATTCACATCTCCCGCACCTTGCGCCGCTTGTTGCCTCACTTTTGGATCAAGGCGCTCTGGCCCTTCTCGGAGTTGCGCAAGAAGAGATTGATCTGCTACAGGATTGTGTGTCCATTTCGCATTGGTGCCTGAGTGGTGCCTCCAACCTTTTTATGGCCCGCCGAGGCTCGAGGCCGGGAGATGGCCTCGCTGATATTCTCTTTGGGGCTCTCTTCGCCATTGCCTTGCGTCATATCCGTCAGGTCTGTCGCGCCGAAGGCTGGGGACATATGAGTGGCGGGTCGCTCATCGGCCATGACGACGAAGCCCTGCAGCTAGGGTGGGCTGATGACCTAGCCGTGCTTGCGGACTTTGGCTCCCCTGACGAGCTAGCATGTGGCTTCCCACGCCTGGCCACTGTTGTCCTATCCACCCTCCGCCACCTCCGTTTCCGAGTGAATCTGGGGGCTGGCAAAACCGAAGGCATGGTTACAGTTAGAGGGTCAGGCGCTAAAAGGGTCCGAGGAGAGTTGCTCTCTGGAGATGCCACTATGCCACTTCCGACTGGTGACTCCCTTCGGTTAGCCCCGGAATATAAATACTTGGGAGTTGTGCAGACGCCGCGTGATACAGGGCGGCGGGATATGGACATTAGTGCCCAACGCGCCCACGCAGCTTGGGCGCATGCTCGGGGTCTCCTCAGCAGCCCTTCCCTGCCATGGGCCCTTAAACGCGCCTGGATTGCGGGAAGGGTCTTCCCAGCTGCATACGCGACGCTAGCCACAAGCCTCGCGGTGTCCAGTCGTGCAATGGCCCCACTTTCCGGCTTTTTTGAGCGGGCGACTCGCTCACTCTTGTCATCGTGGCAATTTGGCCACTTCCTGACCCGCCCAACCTTACTTGTGTTGGCTGGACTTTCAGCCCCCGAGCATGCGGTGGTGATTGCAAGGGTTCGATTGGTCAACCAGCTTGTTTCTAAGAGTCCGGAGTCTGTTTGGACTCTCTTTGATGCGGCGTGGAATCGGGACACCACCTGGTGCCAGCTGCTCAGTGATGCCTGCCGTCAGGTCTTGCCTGCGATCAGAGGCCCTGGGGGGACGGTAGTTGCACACTGCACTATTCAGGCAGTGCAGGCACATTCTTCACAGCTGCACAAAGCTTGCAAATATCTCAGCCGATGGGGTACTGCACAGGCGGCACTCTGTCAGGTATGGATCGATGTTGCGACTCCCCGACACCGCACCGTACTTGGCCTCGCACTCCCACAGACCTGTCATGTCTGCGGGGTCACGCTTCCGAGTAAGCATGCGCTTTCGGCACACATCCACCGCAAGCATTCAGTCGTTAGCAGCTATACGCGGCTTACTCATGGTACCGTTTGTTTGTGGTGTCACACAGAACAGCACTCGACTGACAGACTTAAATGCCATCTGCGTACGTCGATCAGCTGTCTCCACGGGCTCCGAGTTACGGTAGGCGAAGTGTATGAGTACGGCACCGGCACCAAAAGAACTGGCAGGCGGCGGCATGTCGGCCTCCCAGCCATTCGCCTTCCCGGGCCCATCAACGCTACGCCGGCTCAACGCGCTGCCGCCGCGGCCGGCAGGCCCTGTACCGACGAAGACTTGTCACGTGAATTACTACAAGTCACTGGTACTGCTTGCGTCCATGAGTGGCCCACTGGCGACCTTGCTCGTGTCTCGAGTTCGGCAGCTCCGCCAGCCGGGAATGCCGCGCAGCCCTCTCCCCCGGCTTCGGACGCTGCCAGCAACCCCCCGGAGAGCCGGTCTCTCCGATGGTTCTCTTGGATCGCACCCTCTCATGCTGACGCTGCAGCGCTTGACGGGGTGATCTGCCCCTCGCCATATTGGCCAGGCTTGTCAGGGCCAGGCGCATGGTGCCTACCGCCTGCCTGGCATCAGCTTTGGCACCTTTGGACGGCAGTCCATGCCAATGCGCCGTGGGATCATGTGCACAAACGCTCGTTCAGCACGCTTCGGCGCGCGCTTGTGAGTGCACCCGCGCAGTCGGGCCCCTCTCCTGAGCTGACCGATTTGCTGGCGGCCACTGTCACTTTCCGTCGAGTTTGCGAGGCTGTCGCAAACAGCGGGATGCTATGGATGAAGGGATGGCCTAGCGCAGCCGGCCAGGCACTTCTCCGTAGGATTGTTCCACATCTCTCATTTTATTGGGAGAGTACGCCTAGTGGCGCTGTTTTTGTTGCTTCGCACCCCGAGTGCGTTCGCGACCACTGGAAACCCGCCTTGTACAGCTTATGCGGGTCAGGGGGCGTTTCGCCTTCCGTTTTGCCAATCAGAGCCAGCTTTGTATATCGTACGCCATCGCTGGGCAGGGACTGATCCTGCTCGCTGCGCTTCATTCTGACTCTGTCTTCCCTGCTGGATTGCATAGTGCTCTCCCGCTTTTGCTTGCATGACTGACGCTCCGGACTTTCCGCATCGCGTGAAGTGAAGTGAAGCTTGAAGGCTTTAGGGCTAAACCCTAAACCCCAAATCCCTAAACCCTAAACCCTACCTAAACCCTAAGGGCTTTGGAGATCTTCGGCTCTAGGACCCTCTCCTGGATCTTTCCTGTGTTCTCGGTCGGATAGCCTGCCACTGTAGGGTCCACGACATAGATGGCCTGCCACTCAAAGCCACCCTAAAGGAAACTAAGGGTTGAGGGTTTAGGGCTTTAGGGTTTAGGGTTTTTGGTCGTTCAAGGTCATAGTTAATGGGTATATAGGGCTTCTACACGGCTTCTAGAAGGTATATAGACCTTCTAGAAGGCTCCTATAACGATATGAGCCAAGTCGGAATGGTGGTAACGGGAAAAGAGCGATATGTGCCGCATCACACAGCAACATTAGGCTTCTTATGCACGCTGGTGATGGCTGCGACAGACACCTTCGTTAACCCTGCGAACATCCCTCGAACCCGACTATCTACCTCCTAGGACATATATCCTATACATACATACATACATACATACATACATGCATACATGCATATATAGATAGATAGATAGATCGATAGATAGATAGATAGATAAGTAGATAGATAGATGGACAGATAGATATGCCACACTGTTGCTAACCAGCAAAAGCCATCAACAAGGAACCCTAACCTACATTCCCACACAATAAACTCTAGACTCTGCGTCTGCATCCCAAAGCCCTCCAATCCTACATAACACTGCAGACGTTGTTGAGATTATGACATCAGGGAAGTGACACTGTTGACGATATAAATCCTGCATGGGAATTATGGTATATTCCTTATTATGGGAAATGCAGGATTTGTATCATCAACCGTCGCATCTTATGAGGATTATAAAGCTTAGGCAACCTTGGAATCGAAATTGGCTTGAATTCCCATGGGCCAGCCTTGTTCGTGACCACCAAGTTCAGGCAAGGAGTGTGGTGTTTGGGATCGGACACCTTCGGCGTTCAAGAAGATGGGGCTTGTAGGTTTACAGGGCCTGTAGGGTTCAAGGGCTTCTGCCTTAACAACTACAAGAGGGTTATTAGTAAGTTACGATTGGGGGGACCCTCGGGGATAAAGACCCTTTTAAAGAGGTCCCTTTTGGAGAGCAAGAAGTAGGGTTGAGTAGGGTCCCCATTACGGGGTCTCCCTAATACTACCTGGGAATTAAGGCTCTTCGACACTTCAAAGAGCCCTAGACCCTAAACCCTGAAGCCTAAACTCTTTGAAGACTTCTATAATCTATAAGGGCGCTGTGCGATTCCATGGGGTTCCGGCTCAGCGCTTTTAGAGGCTTGGGGTCTACCTGATCCCTGAGAAACCCGCATGGTTAGGGCACCGTGTTACGGTTTAGGGTTTAGGGTTTAGGGCTGTTCTGCTTGGGTTTAGGATGTAGGGCGCAGAAGCCCGGGTTGCTAACAGTAGAGTAGGGTCGTGGGGTGTCTTCGAAGGTGTTTCTACATAGAGGTCGATTGCAATTGCCGAAGTATCTACCAACGCACTGGGCTTTAGGACCCAAATGCCTCTAGACAGTCACGTAAACGACTAAACTCAGAACCCTCAAAAGACCCTAAACTTGAGGCCCTGAACAGGTCTGCATGGACCTGTGAAGCAGGGTATGCACATTGTCGTATGGTGTAGGCGCGGGACAGTAACCCACTGACCAAAAGGGAGGTCCTTAATGTGGCAACTCCGATTCTACCGGATGGTACGCGCTGGGATGTCCAAAGAAAAGCCGACGAAGTCGTAGGCAGGCTCATCTTCTAAAGCAATGTCACCTCCGTAGAAGTGATTGCTGAGGAAAAGGCGGACACCGGGTAGTGAGGCTACCCTGTCCTTTGAGATCCAGAGACGGTTGTCCACATACCGCAGGCACCGCCAATTGCGGTTCATAGAGGAAAAGGATTACGAAAAGGTACGTCTCCATACCTCTTCATGAGGTGAGATAACCATGTTGCACAGTGCTGGGGATAGAGGCGATCCCATCGGAGACCCGTGTGTTTGCACGAATCCCCTGTCTGCAACGGTAAAGAATTGTAGCTGCAGAAAATGAAAGATGATTGTGGGGATGTCGGCAGAATGAATGCGAACTTCTCTGGTGTCGTCTTCTGCCACGAAACAAGCCGACCTTGCTAAAGATTTCTATACGGTTTAGGGTTTAACCGAGTTCATAGTAAGGAAAGGTCTAGAAAGGGTAGGGGACTCAGGGTTGAACTCGGCCCTAACCAATTTCGAGGAAAACCTAAATGTGTACCCAAAGAGCCCAATACAACTTAATCAATACTAAGGCCACCATTATTCAAGGTATATTCCTTAATTAAGGTGTGCTGGGCTCTTTGGGTAGTTCTCTAAATTTTCGGGTCCTTTTTTTGAAAGGGTGCCGTACTATATTGGGGACCCAAGAAGGGACCCTAATTTAGAGAACTGCCCCAACACGAAAATTGAAAACCCCGATAATAACCCAACTACATATACAACCGTTATGGGCAAAATCCCTCTCTATTTACATGTACAACCGTTATAGGCAAAATCCCTCTCTAGACCGTACTATTTCTGGAGCCTCGAGGCGGATGCCATTCATCAGCACCTGCGAGTGCATGGCAGAAAGTTCGGAGAACGGGGTGGGGGCCGCAGTAATTAGAATAGCGTATAGGGGCCTTACATCGCAGAGAGGGTCCATATGTACTACGATTGTGGAATTAGGTCCCCAAAATTTCAAAACCATATAGGGATGGTCTTTTGGACCTAGTTCTGTTGATGCCTTCGTTTTTTACGGCCCTCTGGGTTGCTAGAACAGTGTTCCTTTATGGTGTCTGAACGGGGTTAGGGGACAGGGTCTACTACAGAGGCCTTACATTCGCAGAGGATCTGTGCACTCATTGGGCCCCAAAAGACCATCCTCATAATGCTTTTGGGTGACCTACCCTAAACCCGAAAATGATAGTAGTACATAATGTGAACCCTCTTGGATTGCGAGGTCTACTAGCGGGGCCTTTAGTTGCTGTTGCAATAGGGTTTGGGGTATATTATAGCGTACTCATAACAAACAACCTAACGAATAGCAAACTCAACACCAAACAACAAAAACACAACGCACCACAGAAAGGTTGTAGAACACTCCAAGAACCTGTGAACACCCTCTACAGGAAGCCTAACTGTAAAATCTTGAAACACTTTCGAACCCTTGAAAGAACCCTGATGGCGAAATCGACCTTGTTGAACACATCCCTCGAGCACCAAAAACGCTCAACCCTCAACCCTAAACCCTAAAACCTAAACCCTAGACCCTCAACCCTAAACCTAAACCCTCCAGCTTAAGCTCGAGTTAGTGTCTGAGGTTTCTAGATAAAACCTCACCTAAACGGTTTAGGGCTTAGGGTCAGCTCTTTCAACACTAACCGTCACTAACCCCTGAATCCTGACATATCAGAGACCGTCTGGCCCCTCACCGGGCTTCAGGGACTGTCACTAAACCCCCTTCAAGCCCTACAAAAAAACTTTTCAACATATGTAGATGTAGTTTGGGATCTTGCTTATAGAGACTTCATGGAAACATTTAGTGCGCGATTAGACTAGGGCTTGTGGGCTTTCATGCGAAAGATACATTAAGGGAACCCGGAGAGGACATATCGCTAGTTGCTCAGGCTGCTATCATCTATGGAATTGTGTGTCTACCGATGAGACATAGAGACGGAGAGAGTGTTCAATATCCGGAGAAACAAACGTATAACAAAATCTCTAGACTATATCAGAGCACTATCGTCATTGCTCATGTTGAGTCTCTACAATCCCTGAACTTGAACCCTACACCCAAAGCACAAAAGCCGAAATCCCCAAAGTCTCAACACCCTAAAGTACCCTAACGTCCCGAAACCCCTAAAAACACTCCAAGCCCTAAACCCTAATACCCAGCCCCTTCTGTTCAGGGCCCCCAGATGCCTCGACGTTGTAGGTACCCAGCGCTCTCTCAGGTTGGCCTATGGCTGTGCGAATTGAGGTTTAGATTCTTGGTTATCGCCCCTTTGGTTTACCCTAAGGCTCGAAGGACTCATATTCTGAGGCTTTGTATGGTCTAGGGCTTTTGGGCTATTTTGAGCCTTAGGGTTAGGGTTTGGAGTTTAGGGTTGTAGAGTAAGGTTTCGGGTTTGCGGATTAGGGTTTCTAGAGTTTTGGCGTTGCTATGTTTAGACTTCTGGGGTTGAGGGATTTTAAGGTTCTAGAGTTTCCGGGTTTGGGGGGTTAGGCCTTCAAAATATTTTAGCTTTTAGGACTGTTGCGTGCTTCGGTGTTTCTGGTTTAGGGCATTACGGTTTCAGGGTATTGGGTTTAGGGATTTAGGCTTTAGGGTTTCGAGTGTATGGTTCATGGTCAAGGGACGAGGGAGTTTCAGAGAGTTTTACATGGGTTTTAGTATCAAAGCCCTCCCTTCCCTCCAAAGAATGCAAAAATCCAAAAACCCTCAACCCGAACCCTATAAATCTTGAAGGCTATTCCAGGCACATGAATTAAAGGATTAACAACCTTGGGGGCCAAATCACCCTGAAAAGTAAGGGCCCTATACCTTATACGGTGAACTCCTATATGGTATATAAAACCTAAACCCTTTTAGGGTTCATTGTGTCCTTAAAGAAGCTAGAAATCCCCAACAGTAACTGATGGGCTTCTTTGGGCATCCCTGGCTAGATCTGAGCCAGCTGGCCATCTTCGAATTTCAGCTTCTGCGCGCCGTAGGCCTGCCACGGAGCCACCAAGAAAGATGCACATTTGTGTGTATGTATGTGTATATAAAAGATGTATATATATATATATGAATATGAAAAAATAAATACATATCAATCAATCTATCTATCTATCTGTCTATCTATCTATCTGTATACATATTATGTATGCATGCATGCATGTATATGTAAGTATCTGCGTATGTGTCTGTGTGAAGCAGTATGCATACATACAAACACACACACACATGGGTCTGGGGATAAGGTCGTAGGGCTACGACACGGGTTCATTACAGGTGTAAACGGTTCCCAACAGGGTCCTAAATCCCTAAACCTTGAACTTACTAAACCCAACACCCTAAACCCTAAAACCTAAACCCTAAACCCTCAACCCTAAATCCTGATTACGACAACCAAGGTTTAGGGCTCAGGGTTTAGTTTGAGGGTGTGGGGGTTAGTAGGGTTAGTAGGGTTCAGGGTTTAGGGTACAGGGTTTAAGTTTTTGGTGTAGGGGTTAGTAGGGTAAGTAGGGTTCAGGGTTTAGGTTGAGGGTGTAGGGGTTAGTAGGGTTCAGGGTTTAGGGTTTAGGGTTTTTTGTTAATGCAATAGCCCCTTTTCGTCCAGCGAGCTCGCCTCACTTGGGGCCTGCACTAAAATTCAAAGAAGCACCTTCTCAGTTGCAAGTCTCGAAAGGGGTTTAGGGTTCAGGGTTCAGGGTTGAGGGTGTAGGGGTTGGCCTTCACAACACACGCCACCGTTCACTGCTGGCGTCTTCCGCGCTGCCGAAAGACTCTTCCAGCCCCTTTCGTTCTCCTCTTGGAAGTAGCCTCGGCCCCTGTGGTCGTAGCCGTTGCCGACTATGACCGGGCGGAGGCATCTGCCGTGGCCCTCGCACGCCTTATCGGCGATGTCGGCGAGGGGTCATTGACGCCGTCGTCGTCGCCGTTCCTGCCACGACATGTCGAAGGATTCCTCGAGATCGCGCTCGTACGCCTCGTGAATGACATTCTAGACCCTCCCCTAAACCCTAAACCCCAAATGCCAAATTCTAGACCCTCCTCTATACCCTAAACCCCAAATCCCAAATCCTAAACCCTCCATCCTGAACTCTAGACCCTTCACCCCCAAATCCTGAGCCCTAACCCTAAATCCTATAAAAACTAAACCCCTTAGCCGCTGAGTTCATAAGCACAAAAAAGTGTACACTTTCAGCTATAAGGAAGGGATCATCTTATCCCAACGCGTTTTCCCTTTTTGGGGCACTGGCTAGGTTTTGCATAACTAACTTCGGACTACACAAAAGGGGTGGGAAAACAACAAAACCATAGGAAGACCTCGTAAATGCTAACTAAATCCTGAACCCTAAACCCTAAAACCCTAAACCCTAAAAGTCCTAAACCCCTAAAACCCTGAACACCCTAAAATCCCTGAAAACACCAAAAGCACTGAACACCCTAAAAACCTTAAAACCCCAAAACCCTAAAAGCCCTAAAACCCCAAACCCCTAAAAACCCCAAGCCCCTAAAGCCCTAAACCCTAGAACCCTAACCCCCAGAACCCAAAACCCCAAACCCTAAACCCCTAAAACCCTAAACTCTAAAACCCTAAAAACCCTAAAATCCCTAAAGCCTAAACCCCAAAATCCCTCAGAGGCTCAGCCTTCGCCTCCGCGATCTCCTGCCTCTTCAACTCGTCTGCGCCTTGGGGGGATCGGATCGGGGCCCTCCCTGGGCTTTTCGGCCGTGGGGCTTTGAGGCTTTAGGGTCTATATAGGGCTTCGAGGCTTTGGGCCTTGGGGCTTTAGGGTTCTTTTTAGAGCTCTAGGCTTTGGGGCTTAAGGGTGTTAGGTTTCTCTTTTGGGCTTCTAAAGCTTTTTAGGGTTTAGGGTCTATATTCTACGATTTGGGGCTTTAGGGCTTTAGGGGGCTTTTTTTAAAGAGCTGCTAAAGCTTTTAGGGTTTAGGAATTATAGGGCTTTTAGGCTTTGGGGCTTTAAGCTTTTAGGTCTATTTTAGAGCTTTTCATTAACGCTTTTAGATGTTTTTGGGGTTTGGGGGGGTCGGGCTTTCAAGCCTTGGGATTGGGGCTTTAGGGTTTATGTTTCGGCCTTGAAAGGTAAAAGAGGGTTTCGAGGGGCTACATGGTTTAGGGTTTATACGGGGGGTATGGGGTTTACGGTTTAGGGTTTGGGGTTTAGGGTTTAGGTTTAGGGCACTACAAAGTAAGAACCCCAAGGAACAATATTCGTACTCACTCAGGCTTGTCTATAGGCTTGTCTATGATTAGTAAGATTAAACTAGCATAAGTACTGATTGGTCACGGCTTAGGGCTAAATCCTAAACCCTAAACCGCTTTGCGAGTTTCTTTCTTTCTGTCGGTCCGCGACGCTTCCATCAGGGATCCTTTAGAGAAGCCAAGGGTTTAGGGTTTAGGGCTTTGGGGGTTTAGGGTTTTGGGGTTAGGGTTTAGTGTAGGGTTTTTGGGGTTTAGGGTTTAGAAGCAGGGCTTGGGAGAATAGTCATACAAGAGAAAAGAAGAGAAATATCAGAACGGCGCTTCATAAGCCACCCCTGTTGGAATCTCTCGGATGTTGCAAGTCGCGGAGTCAGCCGCCCATGAAGTCGGGGTCACCGGACCCTTGTAGAAGGTGGTTGGGCTCGCCTGGGCGGAAACTAGGATCGGTGGGGCAACAGGCCCCGAAGAAAGCTCTGGTCCCGAGGGCCAGAGCTGGGCCGAGGTGCAGAACCTGTTGGACCTGCGGCTGGTCTCAGACAGGAGGGTGGCCAAGCTGGCCGAGGGGGGAACAGGGATACGGATCCACAAGGTTTCCCCGCATCCTCTCACTTCCGCGTCCAGCCACAGAGGAGGCTCAGGGGCTGAGGGAAGCGAGGTCTCGTCGTCGTCCATGGCCTGGGAGGCTGCGTCAGGGGGCCGTCCGAGACCGTGGAAAATTTGAACCTATATTCGATTCCTTATTGAGTGTAAGGACCCATAAACATGTAAAGTGTTACCCAGCTAATTAAGCATACCTGCAACGCTACCTTAAGGACCAAAGGACCCTTAAAAGTAAGGGCCCTATGCCCTTATTGTACTATGAAGCCCCTACATGGTGTATGAACGTTAAACCCTTTTAGGATTCATCTCGTCCTTAAGGTAACATCCCCATTGCGTATGTAAAGCCTCACAGCAATGAGCCAAGCCCCGCACTCATTTTGATGGCTTCGTGCAGCTCGTTCCTGGTTTGCGCGGATGTAGACTTTAGGTTAAAGGAAACTACAGGTGGGGAGTTGAGGGTACATAGGGCTTCCATCAGGCTTCTATAATGTATATAGACCTTCTATAAGGCTCCTATACTGGTAGCTACCCACCTGCGAAAGTCCTCTTCGCGGCTTTTCTTTGAGACGACTCTTCGAGCATGGGCCCTGCACCCCTCTACTCTGGAACTTGGGGGTTCATGGGTACCCATAGGCCCCTAAGTAGTTCCTTTTTGTGGTTTGAATTTAGGATCCTATAAGGTAATCCCAAAAAGGAACTACTTAGGGGGCCTATGGGTAGTTATACATGGGGCTATAAAGTCCCCTAAGTAGGGTTACAAGTCTAGTCACCCAACTTAGGATCCCCTACGTCGCACTACTTGTAACTACCCATGAACCTCCATGGGCAACAGTTGAACAGTTGAACCTTTAACACATTTGGGGCCCGGCTGGGGGGTTTCCGAAAATTGGGGACCCTGCTATAGTACCCCCAACAGTAGGATCCTAAGAGTCTGAGGACCCCCCCCAAAAAATAGGGTACCCCTCATGTTCTGAAACTCCCAAATCTCGTCCTCATGGTTAGAGCGAATAAAGGCTCGCAGAGTGTGATGTCGGGCTTGTTTAGCGCTGCTAGGTTCCAGCCTTAAGGACGAAATCAGGGTTTCGGGTTCATATACTCTTTAGGGATTCATAGAAAAAAGGCATAGGGCCCCTACTTATCAGGGTCATTTGGTAACCCCAAGGCAAGCGCTGCTAACTCCTCAACAGTGCGGTGGCTACGCACCCACGTAACCTGCACACGAGATCTACGAGTATCATGCCAGACCAAACCCCATTCCGGGAGGTGATCCTTGGTAAGAGAAGTCACCCATCAAGGCTTTGAGAGCCGGCTTGCAGTCGCTGGTGAGGTCAAGGGAGCCTTTGGTAGCCTTGATAGCCTGTATGATGGCAACAAGCTTCCCCTTGAGGGACTGTGGCATATGGGGAAGCAGACCTGACATGGTACCAACTTCCTCCAGCTTTCCATTGACAAGGCGGTATGTCACCACCGCCCACCCTACAGCCACAAGGCGAGGGTCGCGGGTATTGGGCCCTCCGCTGGCATCTGTGCCGACAACCGGCTCAGACCCATCAATCGGCGAATCTCGCACGAGGCCCCGATGTTTGAACGGCCACTACCTCGGCCGAGGCATTGGGGGAAGTCCAGCTTTGAGGAACCATTCCCCGCAACGATAAACAAGGTTTCCTGGACAAGGGCAAGACCCTGAACCCTAAAGCCTAAATCCAAAACGCCCAGCTTCTAAGCCTTGTAGGGTTTAGGGCTTAGGGCTCTAGGATGTTTAGGGTTTAGGGTTCTGGGGGTTTAGGGTTTTGGGTTTAGGGCTCTAGGAGTTTAGGGTTTAGGGCTTAGCGTCTACAGAGTCTACAGTGGTTCAGGGTTTGAGCCCTGAACCCTACACCCTGGACCCAAAAACCCCAAACCTGAACACCTCAAGCAGACGCCCCTCCTGTTTCTACGGTGGAACGCCTAGACCCAAGAAACAAAAGGACTAGAACTCAAATGAACACACAAAAACGCCCCTTAAGAAATCCTATACTACAAGCCACTATAAAACTTGCGACATTCATTTACAGTCCGTAGCAACCCAAACCAGTGCACCCTAAGCCCTAGGCCCTAAACCCTACACTCTAAACAGCAACAAACCTGCCTGTTTACGGACAAGTATGGCCTTAAAACGCAGTGACATCTAACACCCTATAACCTAAACCCTCTATTGGAACCCGGCCAAACCCCGTGAGGAAGGTTTAAGGGACGCGCTGCGGAACCCTAAACCGAACCCTGTTCGAAGCCCTAAAGAAGAAACACCCTACAAATCCCACAAAACACACAGGCTCTAAACCCCCAAACCCCAAGCCCTAAACCCCAAACCCTAAACTCCAAGCCCAAAACCCTAAACCCCAAGCCCTAAACCCTAAACCCCAAGCCCAAAACCCTAAACCCCAAGCCCTAAACCCTAAACCCTCACCCAAAATCCGAAAGCTTCAAACCCTGAACCGGTAGGGGCCTCCATATCTAAAATAGGGATTTGGGCTCCTTTTAAACAAAAAACTCTACAAAAAGGAACCCTATAAGGAATAGTTTTGGTAATGATGTAGGCTTCTATGTCATAGACCCTCTGATAGAATGATAGAACCCCTTAAACAAAAAAACAAAACTTTCGAGCAGCCTTGTCTTGGGAAAATCTCTACATTTAGGATTCCTTTCAGGATCTCTTTTATGAGGGTGCCGTTTTTCTTTTTTTTTTTGTGGGGGGGGGGGCGGAAAAAAGGGAGCCTAATTTAGACATCTACCCTTAGAATCATGGTCGAGTTACTATCCCTGCAGCAAGCCCTAAACCCCAATTTAGAGCTATCGCTTCTATACAGAACCCAACCCTTTTTCGGAGGCCCAAATACAGCCCTCGAGCCCCAGGTCAATCACCTCACGGATCCGTTAAGGGAACTAATTTCGGCAGCCTAAAGAACCCCAAACTTAAGGACCAAAAGACCCTTAAAAGTAGGGGCCCTGTACCCTTTTTCTATGAATCCCTATATGGTTTTTGAACCCGAACCCCTTTTAGGGTTCATTTCGTCCTTAAGGTTTGGGGGGAACATGAGCGAACCCATTTAAGGTACCCTGAAGAAGCCTTTAAGGAAGATTAGGGAACCCTTCAAGGGACCTTAAAGAACCCTTTAAATTTTAAGGAACAACAGAGAACCCTTTAGGGGACCTTAAAGAACCCCTTGAGTATCATCAGAGAACCCTTTAGGACCCTTTAAGGGACCGTAAAGAACCGTGTAAGGAACATCAGAGAACCCTCAGGGGACCATCTAGAGAATCTAAGAGAACCCTTTGGGGGACCTTCTAGTAGAACCCTCTTGGGAAACATTCGGGAAAATCCTTAATAAAAGCACCCCCC
>CAJNJA010026452.1:0-10395 GCA_905231915.1 Symbiodinium necroappetens | reverse complement strand
ACGGTCCCAGAGAGCAGAAGGGAGCAGAGAGTCTTCCGGGAGAGCTTTGGGGCTTAGTTGCTGAGCCCATAAGCACAAAAAAGGGGTACACTTTCAAGTTCTATGAGGGATCACAATATCCCAGAAAGTCTAAAGTGTAGTAATTCAGCTACTAAGGGGGGCTCAGAGGAGGGGTTTCGAGGATTTTTGGGGGTTTACCTGTAACCGAAAAGACCTGCCTTCTTTAAGGAACTTTATGTAGAAACCATAATAACGAACACCAAAAAAACAGCTCTTTTCGGTTACAGGTAGGGTATATTTCGAGGGTGTAATTAACGAGGGGTTTTGGGGTGTTGATGAGGCTTGTGGGGTTTATTAGGTTTCTGGGATTGATTGGGGCTTGGGTTTAGGGCTTATGAGCTGAAGGGTCCCCCCCACACAGCAACAGTCTGTAATAGGGCTACTATTAAGGGCCTTATGTATCCATATTACGGTTGATGATATAAATCCTGCATGACCCATAATAAGGAATATACCAGAATTCCCATAGATTAGGGTCCATAAGGTACTGCCGGATGTATATCATCAACGGTATGTCTATTACTCAACTGTTGCTGAGTGGGGGGTAGTATCCAAGTTTAAGGGGATAGCAGGGTCGAACGAAGAGTTTATAATTAAGCTTTGATGAACTCTTTCGGGGTTCACAAGGGTTTTTTAATGCCGTATAAGAGTCTTCCAGGATCTGTGGGTGTGTAGGGCCAGTTGATTCCTAAACCCTGAATCCAACCTAACCTTCCCTGAACCCAAAACCCTAAACCTTAAGCCCAAAAATCCTATAAACCTTCAAAGCGACAAGCAAATCCGGTCAGAGGCAGCACGGCAATGCTTGATCACTGCGTTCTCCGGGTGAGGCCATCTCGGCGTGACTAGAAAGCATAGCTTCAAGAATTCAGTAGATACCACATGTCTCTTCAGGCCTCGCAACCCAAGGCTGACAGCTGCTGGGTCCAGGTGGGAGGTTTCGGACGATGGTGCTGGCCAAAAAAGGCTGAGCTGAAGTGGCTGCCCACCGAAAATATTCACGTGCTGTCATGATGCCCCGGCTCAGCACCCCGCCATCGCGGACGATGACCTGCTCCAGCCTGAGATGCGAAGCTTCTGCATCGCCCAAAGCGCCTCCGGATTCTCCACCATGAGTGCTTCCTCAACACGACGACCAGGCCCCGATTCGGTTTCGCAGATTGCATCAGTCTGCGATCCCGAGTCCATTGCAGCTATGTGCTTCTGCTATGCTGCTGCCTAAATAGAGAACCCATCCTAAACCCCAAGCCCCAAAAGACTCAAGCCACAAACAACCAAAAGCCCCCACCAACAACCAAAACACCAACAACAAGCCCAATCGTCACAGAAACCCCAAACCGCATAAACCTAAACATTATCCTAGAAGACCCAAACCCCCAAAACCCAGAGCCCGCCAAGCCAAAAACCTCCAACAACAACCCAATCGCCGCGCAGACCCCAAACCCTAAACGGCAGAAGACTCAAACCACCAAGAACCAAAACTCTACACCCTAAACCCTAAACCCTATAAACCTTTAAACCATGAACCCTTCAACCCTAAACCCACACCCCTACACCCTAAACCCTTAAACCCTAAACCCCTATGACCACTAAGCCCCCTAACACCCCACAACAAGGCCATAAACCCCACAAGGCCCTAAACCCCACAAGGCCCTAAAACCCCCAACAAGCAAAATCCGTCGCCTCGAAGGTGTCGCGCTTGCGCATGGGACACCGCTCCATGAGCTTCACGAGGATCGTCCTTTTCTTTGTTTAGTATGGTTTATGGGGTGTAGTCCTTTAAGGGTTCCGATGCTTTAGGCTCGCTTGGGTTCTAGGTTTGGGTTCAGGGTTCAGGGTGTAACTGAGTACCCAAAACGCTAAACCCTAAACCAGGGTTTCTTGCCTTGCAATTTCTTGCCTTAGGGTCTCGGTGTTTTTTTTAATGGAGGCTCTGCTTGCTACTGTTACTATGATGGGACCTACCAACTAGGATCCCCAGAAACCTTGGAATCAAAGGGCTCCGTTTTGGCATTGGGTTTATATGTGTGTATATATATATACACATGTATGCATATATATATATACACATGTGTATGTGTGTATATATATATATACTACCCCGGGGTACCATATATATATATATAGAGGGGGGGTAGTTCTCAAAATTAAGGTCCCATTTTAAAGGTGCCCAGAATAACACGGCACCCTTGTTATAAAATGGGCCCTATAGGCTGCCCTAAGCTAGAGAAGCACCCATATAAGGAACCGAAGACCACAAGAAGCGAAACAGAGCCCAGGGAGGCACCTACAATGATGAGCGCTCTCCCTGAAGCCCTCAACCCTAAAACCTAAACCCTAAAACGCTAAACCCTAAAAACCCTATACACCCTAAACCCTATAGCCCAAGACCCTCAACCATAAAAAAAAAACAAAAAAACTACAATGCTCAAGGCATCTCCTCGTATTCTCGACCATCTTCCTTGAACTCGGGGTCTCATCGGCGTAGAGTGCCTGGGAGTTTCGGGCTTTTGGCCTTTGGTTGAGGTTTTGGGGTTCAGGGTCTATAGGGCTTTATGGGGTTCAGGGTTTAGAGTCTATAGGCCTGGGAGTTTCGGGCTTTTGGCCTTTGGCTTAGGGCTTTTGGGTTTAGGTTTTGGGGGTTTATGGGGTTAGGGGTCTAGGGTCTAGGGGTTTAGGGAGTTTCGGGCTTTTGACCTTTGGCTTAGGTTTTGGGGTTTAGGGTTATAGGGTCTATAGGGCTTTGGGCTTTAGGTTTTGGGGGTTTAGGGTTTAAGGGTCTATGTTTGGGGTTTCTGGTCGTAAGTTTTAGGCTCGCTTGGGTTTTGGGCTTTGGTCTAGACCTAGAGGCCGCTGGGTTTAAGTGTTGGGTGTAGGCTAGGAGTCCCCAAATCCCCTAAGGTCGAAATGAACCCTAGAAGGGTTTTTAGGGTTCATATGCTTAAACCCTAAACCCTAAGCCCTAAACCCTATACAGGGATTCCTAGTCTACAGGTATAGGGGCCCCCTACTTAGAAGAGTCATTTGAGTCCCCAAATAAATGCCTAAGTCCCCGAAGCGCCTATAACCTCCCGAAGCTATGCCGAAACGTTACTCGAAACCTTAAGCACCCACCCGAAAACACGAATCGTTTAGGGTTTAGGGGTTTAGGGCTTGGGGTTTAAGGGTTTCGGGATTGGGGATAACTCACTCACATCCTCAGGCCCTTTTGGGTAAAGTTCAAGGAATCCCAGCACTAGTCATCCTTAACCCATGTTAAACCCTGGACCCTCAAGAAAGAAATGCTTCCTAGACCCTAAGCCCTGAACCTTAAACCCTAAACCCTAAACCCTGAACCCTAAACCCTAACCCCTAAATACTGTCTTTTCCAGGAGCCCTAAACCGAACCGAACCCCCTTCTCAAGGAACCTTGAAATCTTAACCCTGAATCCCAACCCTCGACCCGACGTTAACAGGCCCCCTCCAAGAAAGAACCTAAGCAAAACATAGGACACGGTTTAGGGTTTAGGGGCGTTTAGGGTTTAGGCGTTTAGGGTTTAAGCATACAAACCTCCTTATACTGAAGCCCAATAGGGTAGGGATATCCCTATAAAATGCTTATGCTTATGTCCTTGTAGGGGCCCTATAAGTGAAAGGAGCCGAACGCCGGAGGCCAAGGGCAGACTCGCGGCCATTCGGACCAAAGAGGGGATCAAGGAAGCTGGAACCAACCTCAGGGCTTAGGGTTTAGTAAGTTTAGGGTTTAGGGTTTAGGCTGGGGTGGGTGGTGGCTGAGGGTTTACCGTTTGGGGTGGCATCGGGTGTAGGATGACGGGTGGAGGGTTCAGGGTTGGTAAGTTTTACCGGATTGAAATTAGCGGTTTAAGGGCTTGGGCTCTGGGTTTTCGGCCTGAACAATTGGAACAGGGTTTCCGATTGAAGATTCTGCTTACAAGGGGTCTTGCAGGGCTACGACAAGGGCTGTATGAGGGTTTAATATAGGGTTCTCAATACTTAGAACAGGGTTTGGGGTATGTTCTACCCTAGTTGTAGTAGGGAAGGAACCCGCCCAAAGGATCTTTTTGGTCAATTTTTGTGCCCCTATATTGAGCCCTAAACTATCGTGCTGCCAGCTGGCATTCCCCAGCATCACCTCAACGATGAAGGACTGAACAGGGCAACGGACATAGTATGGAGGTCATAGGTGGGGCCCCTAAACCCTAAACCCTAAACCCCTAAACCCCTACCCTGGGCCTCAAAGTAACACTTTTTCCGACGTCTGAAATCTTAATCCTAAGGCTCCAGGGCCGATATTCCAAGGCTTTTGGGCCCAAAGACCATACTATATAAGGCTTTTGGGCTAGTTTGAGCCTTAGGGTAATCGTGAAGCCACAGAATGAAAACAGGCCCTCAGGGTACTACTGGGGGAACTACCTGAACCCAAAACCCTAAACCCCAAACCCCTAAACACTAAACCCTAAACCCTAAACCCCAAACCCTAAACCCTTAAAACCCCTAAACCCCAAACCGTGAAAAGGGCCCGAAAGAAAGCTCCGAGGATTCGGCCGATCGTAGCAGCACTCAAGGAACTTCTTCTGACCCTGGCCGGCCCCAACCATAGCGCGGTTTGGTTTGGCAGTTTAGGGGTTTTAGGGTTTAGGGTTTAGGGTGTTTAGGGTTTGTAGGGGTTATGGTTTTGGGGTTTTTAGGGGTTTAGGGTTTATGGTTTTAGGGTTTAGGGTTTTGGGGTTTTGGGGTTTGGGCTTGAGGCTTTAGGATTGAGGATTCAGGGTTTGGTTTTAGGGCTTCGAAGAATTTGAATTTAGGCCTCAGTGGTTGTTGAACGATGATTGCAGTAGCCCCTAATCTATAGCAAGTTCTTACGGTCAGCCCTAGTTGCGGGTTGGTGCCCTGAATCAAGAGCACCGAACTTGAGGGATTTAGGTCTCTGATGTCGCAGGGTCAAGCGCGCCTCGCGTGTACTCCGCAGAAGTGTAAAAAAGACTCTAAATTCTAAACCCTAGGCCCTATAAACCCTAAGCCCTGTACCCTAAACCCGAAACCTTAAACCCTAAACCCTAAAACCCTTTAAAGATGCAGAGCCTTACCAAGGGCCTCAGACTTTCTCTACGCCACTTAGAATATAAGCAAAAAACACATGTTCTTTTAAAGATCCCTTCAAAAAAGACACCAGCACGCCAAAATGAACGAACCAGAAAACGCACATACGTACCAAGAGCCTTGTAGATTTGGGTTTTGGGAAATGCCAATTATCGAAGCTGGGATCTGCTACTGTCGGAATAGATAGCAAGAAGGGTGTGCTTAGAGTCCCAATAAACCTAAACTACTATACCCAGAGAGCTCAATGCCCCTTAAATAAGGAATATACCTTCAATTCTAGGGGCCTGAGTATTATGATTTAAGGTATATTCCTGAATTAAGGGGTATTGGGCTCTCTGGGTATGGGAAGCTCTCTACACTAGGGTCCCTTTTTCGGTCCTCACTAGTGCGGCACCCTTAGACGAGGGATCCCAAAAAGGGACTCTCATTTAGAAAGCTATCATACACACCAAAACCCAAGTCTAGTTATCAAGGCACCTCTTCTGGAGTACGGGGTCTAAGTTTTCAGAGTGGGGCTTGGCTTTATTTGGATTTATACCAGCAGGGGTTTGGGGCTTAGGTTTGGATAGACCCAGCACAAAGGGTTTAGCTAAGCTTGGGGTGTAGGGGTTTGGGGTTTAGAGGTGTCTGCCTGATCATAACGGAACCTTTTTTCCCATTATTCAAGGTTGATGAAGGAAACCTTTATACAAGCATGGCCTTAGGCTACCATGCGAGGACATAGCGCAAAGAAACGTGTAGCATTCGGGGATCATGTTTCTTGTAACGACAAACTTACATGTGGCAAGCACTCCGACTCCGACGAGCTAGTTTCGGGGTTTCGGGTGTAAGAATTGGGGTTTGAGGGGTTTTAGGGGTTTAAGACTTCACTGCTCTTGCAGGAACATGTAAGCCAAACCCCTAAGATCTTTACTACAACCTTGTGCTTTGGCTTTTACTTGCTTCATACTTGGACCTTTTGAAAATACACTACGCTGTAGGGCGCATCATCTCTGGGCAAGCTTCACAAAGACCAGACAAACCCTGCCTTCTACGCCCAAACACTCCAAAACATTTTCATTATGCGCAACATATTATGGGGCCCTGCACAGATCTTATTCTAATTGCTATTGTGGGGCCTCAACTTTTGATTGGGGGTTCCTGAGTATGATGATATTTCTGTAAATTGCAATATTTTGGAGACTCCGGGCACTAGGTCTTGGGTCCAGGGCCTAGGCTTTGGCCCCCACCGACAGCCGGAAACTGAGAGAAGAAACAGCGCACGCCTGTTTGTCATCTTCTGGGAACTTCAGGAAAGGCAGCGTGGTGCAGATGACCTTGGTCTACCCCATAGGCCCCTAAGTAGTTCCTTCTTGTGGCTGATATTTAGAATCCTATAATTAATCCCAAAAAAGGAACTACTTAGGGGCCTATGGTCTATGCATCGTCCCCTTCAGGAGTGTCAGATGCCCTGAACATCTCTAAACCCCAAACCCATGATAGAAGAACCTGCAAGGTCTCGCAGGGCACTTACAACACCCCTAAACCCTAAACCCTAGTCCCTATAACCCCTAATTCTCTGACAGCCTCCACTACGCCGTCCCGCTGTGTACGGCGACGGAACAGCCGACTGCCGCTCAAGTAAGTAGGGTACAGCGGTTGAGGGCTGAGGGTGTAGGGCCAAGGTTTATAGGGTTTAGGGTTCAGGGTTAACGGTTAAGGGCTTAAAGGGCTAATAAGGGTTTAGGGTGTCGGATTCATACGACTTGAGTCGGTTAGACGTATACTTCTCGGGTCAACGGGTGTGAAAGGCTTGGGGCTATGTGTAGACCCTGATCAATAACCGCCGCCCCGCCCGGCATGTCTAAAAACCGCATGATAGCAGCGATCCTTATGCCAAGGCCCGTGCAGCAAGGGTTACGTTAAGCCACATAGCCAGAGAGCCCAATACCCCTGAATTAAGGAATAGACCTTAAATCATAAGATTAAGGAATATACATTGAATCATAATATTAAAGCCCTATAATTTAAGGTATGTTCCTTAATTAAGGTGTATTGGTCTCTTTGGGTAATAGCTCTCACAGTATCCTGTATAGCAATCCCTATAGCACGTAGGCCTAGCACTATTACACAAACCCTTATAGATTGAACTGCTGTTGCCTAAACCCGAAAGCCCTAAACTGCAAACTCTTACCCTAAGGCTCAAAATAGCCCAAAAGCCCTGTATAGTATGGTCTTTGGGCCCAAGAGCCTTAGAAATATGAGTCCTTAGAGCCTTAGGGAAAGCTAAAACCCTAAACCCTGAACCCCAAAAAACCTAAACCCTAAAACCCTAAACCCCTAAACCCTAAACCCTAAAGCCCTAAACCCGAAACCCGAAACCCCTTTAGAAAGCCATATCCCAGAGGGCCCGAGCCGAGCAGACTTCCGCGATCTGGGCGCACAGGTGGCGCCTGTAACTGCTCAGCGGCTCAAGAAGGCGTAGGGGGATGGGGGGCAAACGAGGGTTTAGGGTTTAGGGTTTTAGGGTTTATAGGGGTTTAGGGTTTACTATAAGGTTTAGGCTTTAGGGAAGAAGGAGTAGGGGGTTTAGTGGTTAAGGCTTTAGGGATTTATAGGGTTTAGGGTTTAGGGTTTAGGGTTTACTTTGAGGATTTATGGGTTTATCGGGGTTTCGGGTTTATAGGGCGTAGGGTCTATGGGCCCGAACTTTCTTGGGGTTCAGGATTGGGTGTTCAAGCTTGAGGGGTTCAGAGTTCTAGGGGGTTCAACTTCAAGGGTTCGGGGTCGAGGTTTCCCAGTAGACCCTTAGAAATAAGTGTGCCCCTGTTTTGGTTTTCAATAAGGGAAGCCAAAACAGAAAAGGGGCAAAAGGGTCCTACTGAGAAACCGAAAAGTTTCGGAATTTCCGAGACGGTTCTCAAGATTCAGGGGACACTTGCGTGTGGAGCCTCGCTCCGGTGGACGCCTCCACCCAAAGCCCTGAGCCCCAAAACCCTAAACCCTCAGCCCTCAACCCTAGGCCCTAGGCTCCAAACCCTAAACCTTAAACTTTGCCCTACACCCTAAGCTTTGCCCGAAGCCCTAAACTTTGCCCTACACCCTAAGCTTTGCCCTAAGCCCTAAACTTTGCCCTAAACCCTAAACTTTGCCCGAAGCCCTAAACCTCAAACCCTACAAACCCAAAACCTCCGGGTCCGGAGGAGGGGCCGAGGTCCAGACCCCAGCTCCGTCCCTAAAACCCCGGTATCCGGAGGCGTCACCCATGGTCAGATAAAGGAGATAGGGGGGTCCTAAACCCAAAACCCTAACTTTAATGAAGGAATATACCTTATATAAATTGTAGGGCCCTTAATATTATGATTTAAGGCATATATTCCTCAGTTAAGGGGTACATTGGGCTCTCTGGGTTCTTTAGGGCTCCTTACCCAGAGGGTCCAAAGACACTACCATTATGGACCCCCAAGCACCATGTTTATCATGGTTTCGGGGGGCCTAAGTCCATAACAGTAGCGTATATGGGCCCTCTTGGCTATTATGATTGCCAATATACGCCCAAATAAAAGCAAGGCTTTCCAGTAGTCACTTAATCATAAGGGTACCCTGTTTCCTGCAAATTATCTGGCTTTAATAAGAGAAAGAAAAAAGGACAAAGAGGGTACTACTGACTGGGGAACCTAGGAAAAGTAGGGACTTCGCCGGGTCCATGGTAGAGCTTGGGCTAAATGCTCTCGGGTTCCGAGCCTGCCGAAACCCACCACACTTCCTGTCTCTGGTTACCCTAAGGCTCCCAGGACTTATTTATTTATTTATTTGATAAATTTTTGTATATATATATGTTTAAGTTTATTTACTTACTTACTTACTTACTTATTCATTTATTTTATTATTTATAGTATAAATTAGTGAGAGCTTTCAGGCCCAAAAAGCATACTATTCAAGGCTTTTGGGCTATGTTGAGCCTTAGGGTGACCTTGTTTTCCATGTTAACTTCGAGGGAGTCTCAGGGGGTTTAGGGTTGCAGGATGTTTGGTGTATCGGGCAGAGGGAGGGGTCCCTAGCAAAGCCCTACAAACCACCAACACACTCTAGAACGTAATACACGGTTTAGGGTTTAGGATCTATGGCAATCCAGTGTTCTAGTTCATGTCCCTATGTTCGACCCCACACTCCATCCACAGCGCACCCGAGCTCGTAGTTTCTGCTGCTTTCCTCCTGCAGCGCCAAGACCTCAACGAATTTTCTTGGTTTGAGGCTTTTTCAGCTTCACAAGTGTTCAGGGCGTAAAGGTTTGAGGTATTACAAGCCTCAAGAGTCCGAGGGCGTGAGATTTAGAAACGAGGAACCCAGAGAGCCAGCCCAATACCCCTTAATTAAGGAATATGCCTTGGTGGCACAAAGCCCTAAGTCTGTGAAGCCAGCCCCCCTAAATCCCCAAACCCGAAATACCAAACCCCAAACCCCTAAACCCCTAAACCCCTACAATCCTAAACCCTAAACAACCCCCCCCCCCTCTAAATCACCAAACCCGAAATACCAATGCCCTCACAGCTCGAGTCTTTGTGCCATCTTGGTCCCTGATCAGCGAGCCGTAGGGTTTAGGGTTTAGGGTTGAACCGTTGCTTCTTTTACGCTTTGGGCTTCCGGGTCGTGGACCTTCACCCGAACCCCGTAGATCCTAAGCCCTAAACTCCATACTACGAATGGTTCCCAAAGAGCCCAATACACCTCAATTAAGGGATATACCTTGAATTATAAGGGCCTTAATTAATTATGATTTAAAGTATATATTCCTTAACTAAAGGGGTATTGGGCTCTCGGGGTACAGCACGTTTTGTGGTAACCCGGGCTTTGCAATCCTCTCAGACCTTTCAGTTGGCCTCATCATAGTCACAAGTTACGCCGAGTGCTCTGTATTAAAGGAAGCTACAGGTGGGGAGTTTAGGGTATCTAGGGCTTCTATAAGGTATATAGACCTTCCATAAGGCTCCACCTGAAAATGTCCTAGACTGTAAGAGTCAAGCCGACTCAAGACCATGCATTTTTTCAGGCCTCAAACCGAGTCTCATGACATGAAAGCCTCGAGCTCCCTATCCCTTACCCTCAAAGGACTCATATTTTGAGGCTTTTGGGTCCGAAGACCCGATTATATCAGGATTTTGGGGCTATTTTCATGCTAAGGGTATAGAGACCCCGATAAGAACCCTACAAGCCCCCAGAACCCTACAAGCCACCATAAGCCCCATGATTTTTCGA
>CAJNJA010026441.1:0-32151 GCA_905231915.1 Symbiodinium necroappetens | reverse complement strand
CATGCCCCCATGCCTGGCGCGCAGGCGCCGCATTTGCAGGACGTCCTGCACGACGCGTGCCCGCCTGTGCCCACCTGCCTGCCGGCCCGCTGAGCCGCTGCAGCCACATGGCAGTGCCGCTTAGCTCGCAGGTGCACTGGGACCGCGTGTGGATCGCTCGAAAAGTCCGTGGGAAAAAAATAATCTAGATGTGCCTTTGGACGCTTATCACCGTCGAGGTCGATGGGGCGGTGTTGAAGGTCGCCGAGCGCCGCAAAAGGTCCACGTTTCTTGAGCTTACAAGGGTCCACAGAGACTCTTGGTCCTCGGCTCGGAGATCCGCGAACGGTGGAATGAGGGGCCGCAGCGGTTCGTGCGCGACCTCGTCCGCTTACGGGCTCTCCGCGCACCCCCGGCAGTGAGGAGTGCGGCGGCCGCCGGCTGGGCGAGGCGCTGGTGGGGCGTTCCGGGCCCAGCCGGGACCGTGCCGCGTGGCCGCAGTACCGCTGCTGCGTTGGTTGTAGAGTCGACTCAGTCGTGCAGGTATAAAAGTCCGCCGAAAAATCTTTGACACATGCCGGTGTGCTTCGACCCCGCCGTGCTGAGATGTTCGTGCCAAGTGGGTGGAAAAAACTCAATTGTTTTGCTCCTCTGCAGGGTTCATGGTGGAAGCACCATGGTGTCCTCCCCGAGCAGCAACGTTTCTGATCTTAGCGACAATGCCGCTGAAAGATGAGAGCGCCTTTCACAAGCACTGCTGCAGATGTTGCGGAAGGTTTCATCCAGCACTGAAGCTGGGGAGAGATTTCCAGCCTACCGTGGATGGATAGCTCCCTCCGCGGCATTTTGTCGAGAGCATCACTCAACATTTAAATGAACAAATGCCACCAACGTGAATACCAGTGCGTTGCAACCATCTTAATTCCCTACACATGTGTCATGGGTTTCGCTGCTCATTGGCCCCAAGAACTTAATGTAATTGTGTGTTGCCTGTAAGTGTTGCACAGTTCACGTGAACAATGCAGCCCTGACGTGGGCTCTCGTGTGTGTGTGTGTGTGTACACGCCTGAACGTCGCGACCATCAGGTGAGACCGCAAGATTTGCCACAGGGGGGGTACGGCTTTTTGATTCTGCCGTGTCCGGCGAAGCTTCAGCGTGGTGTACTTGTGCAAAGGCCAGCTCAAATTACCGCAAAGAAGCTGTTTCTTCCATAATTGGTTTTCCGTGCTGATTCTGCATGGTTGCCACAAATCTGTCGTTGTTTGGTCCTGTCGGTCGCTCACCGCAGTTATGCCATCACGTCGGGCATCTTCATTGGCATTGGCTCAGACCCAGATGTTTTGTGATGTTGTGGGGCAAGACGTGCCAAGATAATCTGCTGGTGCATGAACGAATGAAATGTTCGAAGGATGATCTTCGAATGATCGACATGTCATTTCCGTCATTGGACGCGCCGCGCACGGGCCGCCGAAGTTCTTCCAGCAACGTTGACGTGCAATTGGGATGCGCAATTTTCAGATCAACATAAGCAGGTCCATTGCAACTTTTGCATCCACCGTGTTTCATGCTTGCAGATCATTCTCTCCTTACTTGTTGTTGCACGCTTTGCCACGACGAGGTAGTATGGATCGGCCCAAGTTCGTGCACGAGACTCTGGGAACTGTCACGTGTCTGACTTTACGTTCCGTAGTAAGGTGGTTTTTTCTTTTGGCACCGACGGACGCTTAAATTCACGTCCCGGCTTCTTTCTGAGCGTAATCATAAATCTTGGGCCTGACAATGACGGGCTCGCGGCTGCATAGTCTGTCGTTGACAATCGCCTCAGTGCACTTGTATGCTCCGTGAACCCAGCATATACAAGTCGCTGTTTGCCACGATGCGCGAAACTTGTCCACATGTCCACAACACCGAGCCTTCCTGCAGGTGTCCGCGGGTCCAACTCCTGCACGGGCATCCGACAGCCGTGCACCGGAATCTCATCGTCCCAATCAGGCCGTGTGCAGCAACAGGGCATGGGGAAAGGGAGATGTGTTTCAGCATTAATACCGGCCCCACTCATCAACCGTAGATCATAGAACCTGCAAGCAGTATGAGCTTGGCACTGCTGCAATGTAACGGTCGCAACTGTGGTGTGGTGACGTGTGAAAATATTTGCATATACGGAAATCTTCACATGTAGAAATATAGATCTAGATGTATCGTCATTACAGATATGTCAGTTCTTACCAAGTACATGCTGTTTATGGGGCGACTGTGTCTTTTTTGCAAGTAAAGTACAACAGACCGAAACAGTAAAGTCAATTGTACGATAGCGTGTTAGTTTGGAGCTGCATGGTCAATAGTCAATAGTACGTTTTTTTTCAGACTAAAAGCGCTTGTTATTCGCATGAAGGGTTCCAGTCGTATTGTCGCGCCGAACTGCTCCTAGCAACGCCATTCTTCGTTTTGTGTTTATGAACACCTGCGAAAACTCGCCCCGAACATCCGCAAAGCTGGAGAGGTCCCGTTGGAGCAACAGCTCCGTGCCGAGTTGGATGCATTGCGCAGGGAGCTGGCAGCCCTTGAGGCTCCAACAAGGAGCTTGGAATTGGTTTCGCAATGTTTCGGGATGCTTCAAGTTTCCGTTTTGTCTTCCCAATTCTAATAATAATTTCCACCACAGCTGCCGCGACCAAGAGAACCAACACTGTAGCATAGGGATTGGTAACGGTAGCGACAGTCGCTGTAACAGAGTGAAAATCGTAGGTTAATCGCTGCGAACATTTGCAACAAGTTGTTAACAGACCAGACATAGAAGCAGCACAAGCACCACACTTGTAGCAGGCATAATTCTGCCCAATGCCCATCGGAAGGCTACCAGGGTGAGGCCAGGGCAAGGGCAAAGCCTTCAGCACTAAACGTTGAGCAGCCCCGTTTGGACTTGCCCGGGAGGGGGAGAGAGAGAGAGAGAGAGTCAAAACTTCAAACCCAAGCAGCGAGAACTGAAGCAAGGCTTAAATTCTGAGCAAATGAAGCAGTAACCCGAACATCCAAGACCCAAAAAAACAGCAATGCCGAAGAGGACAGAGCGCATTGAGCGCACAGAGCGCAGCGTGGGTGTCGGGCCGGGCACCGAGACTCCTCAACGGCCGGCAGCCAGAGAGGCACCAGACGCTTAGGGCATTTTGGGGGTGTCAATTTTCTTCATTCTGGGCCGTGACTGCGTTGTGGTCCAGGCAGTACTGTATACAGGATGCCCCATCTCGCCCACGAGGTGGAACGTCCGCCAGATTGGCATGTCGGAAGCCCGCCTGGCTGGCGGCCCGGGCCGTGCAATGAACGATGCCCGTCCCTGCCGTCCCAGCTGCAAGCGAAGCTTGATGCGGTCTTTCGGGAGCCTTCGCCTGACCCGCTTTTGCCCGAGGAGGGTCTCATCAGAGAGCCCGTTACTGCCAACGCACAATCTTCAGCCAATGTCTCCACCCATTCCGCAGCAAGCTACAGTACCCCACCTCGGACGGGCAGCCGAGCTCTTAGCTGCAGCTCCCACGGCCATGCGGGCCATGCCCCTTTTGCTCCGTGTCCGGGACAGGTGGCCTTGGACCCAGGGCCTTGGCAGATCCCCCGCTGGCCCCAGGCAGAGCCCCCACAGCCGGCACAGACCGGACACTCTCCCAGCCGAAGCCTGCCTGCGATGTCTACAGCGCCCGTGACCGAGCCCATGCTGGAGGCGCCCTGGACGTGTTTGTGCCACCAGCACACTTCTAGCTCCTCCTCTCACGGATGCAGAATTTTTGACCCTACACAAGCACACAAAATCAAGGCTGCTGCCTTCCGAATAGCTAGTCATGCTATTCCTCGTGGTATTACCCGAAACCGTAGTCGAAATATTCAGGCCGGTGTAGTAGAACCGCTCCTGAAGAAGTTTGTCTTTACACACCGCCCGTAAACCCTGTCGTATGCAGCAGGGATCCGGAACTCTTTGTCCAAAACCTTTGGTTCAATGGTCTCGCTTCTAGCATGATTGAATGGACATCGGACTTTTGGAGGTAAGAGCTCTTCACGTGCACCTCAAAAACGAACATCCCAAGGTTGCCTACATTAGGGATACCCGTATACCCCAAAACTTACGCAGCCGCCCAGCTTCGAGGACCTTGGAGCCTCCGCGCCCGGGCTGGACTTGAAAGAGCTGGAGGAGCTTCGCAGCGCGCTGCTCGCCGAGCGGGAGCCCCGAAGAGCGAGCAAACAGAGAGCTGGGCCGAGTTTATTCGCAGGTAGCATGAGTAGTTCTGAGTCGAATTGCTTTAAAGACATTCAAAACATAAGGTTTACATGCCGTTTCTCATGGACTTTGAAGGTTCCTGGGTGATCATACGCGTGGGTGTGAACTCCCTAGCTGGGGTTAGTCGTTATTCAGTGTAGTTTCAACACCTATCACCCTTGTTCACTCTGTTCGTGCACGCTTTTAGGTGCAATAACATCATGGTTTCTCTTGTCCATCACCTTGGATGTTGTTCCATAGAATCATATTATATGTTCACTAAGTTCTCGTGTACGCTAAATGAATGTCAGCATAACGTAGTGACTGAAACTGTAGACGATCATTGGTGAATTCAGAGGGTGCTCGCTCTGCTTCACTTGCTCTTGGTCTTGCTGAGAGCTCCGGGGGAGGATCCGACATAGGCTTTTCTGAGAGCACTGTAAGCTTCTTCGAAGTGCGATGGTGGATTGGGATCGCAGAACAGAGCCTTCTGGGTGGTGACGATGTTGCCGGCCTCAGGCCCTCCGCCAGAGCGGATTCTGAATGCTGTGGAAGGAAAAAGGCGTTCAAAAAACAAAAACCTTGAGCCCTGCCAAGAGGAGCTCCGCCTGCGTCTGGCTGCCGGCCTTGCCGAGGCCGGGTGCACAAAATTGACGACCCCTATATAGGCTTGGTGTCTTGTCTTGGGGGCTAGCCATGTATGAGTTCCAACCAAAGTCAAGAGGTCAAACTTCTTTGGCGTAGTTTTTCCGGTTCTCTCAGCACCCCGCTGTGAACCAACCAAACTCGGGCTCAGGCCATGGGAACCGATGCTTCTATGATTTCTTTCCTAACCCCAAACTGAAAACCCTGAACCCCCTAAGCCCTGGGATCCGAAGATCCCAACCCAAAACCCCAAAAACCAACAAAAAAAACCCAAAGCCCAAAGCCTCCCCGCTCCCCTAAAGCCTTGAAGTCGAGGCCGCAGAGGCTCTGAGCGGCTTCGCGGCCGCCGAGCACCTCGCGGCCGCGGCACAGCAGCTCCGCGAGGCCAAAAAAAAACCGAGACATCGTTGTTTAAGGTTGTAAAGTCTGACGAGGGCTTTTCCTTTGGCCGGTAAGACAACTAAAGCTAGGGTTTTTGTAGTTCTGCAAGGCTTCACTGAGCCAAGTTTCGAAGTCGAATCCTGCGAGGCCCCGAATGCCGACTTCACGCTGCACGGGCTGCGGTCCTTGGTGACGCTCGGATGTGATTTGTGCTGCGCCGACAGCTCGAGCTTAGTGAGGACTTCTTCAGGCCCCTTGAACTTCCAACCCTGGGCGTTGAGCCTCGAGCAGAGGTTCGTGTTCAAAGCCTCAAGCCGTGAATGAGGCTCAATTTCAGCCATTACTTCTTGCAAGGGCTCGGCAGTGGTGAGGCGGCAGTGGAGAGTGCTGCCAGCTGGTACCGTTGTTTGCAGCCGCTCCGACCGCATGTCCGGTATCACTCTACCACGGCGCAGCTTTTGCAGGGCCGAGAGGCGTTCGAGCCTGCTGAGTCTTGTCGTGGTACAAAGGCTTGCTACCGGCACATACGGTGTCCGTTGGAGAGCACGTCAACACTGTAGCTGGCATGGCAAGCAGGCGATTAACCAGAAAGGGCAGAAATTACCATCATGGATACGAACTGTACTTTCACGTAAAGGGACAGCATCAGAACATTTCCCCAGGGTGCTGGCTGCTGGAGGAGCCCAGCGCGCGCGTGAGGAGATGGCTCCGCGGATGCTGGGCTTTTGCCGAGCTTTGGGGTCCTCAGAGAGAGAGGGGATGGTGGTTGCAGGGTTTGTAGAATGGGTTCGGCCAGGGGTCTGGGATTCGGGAGTTTGGGTGTGGGGTTTCTGGCTGAGAAGTTTCGGAAGCTTTCCTCAGCGTATTCGGGTAGGGTAGCCTGGTGGGTAGTCTCACGCGATCAGGCTTGAAGACAGAAACTGAACTGACAATAGACAATTTTGATGGCACAAGTTATGTGCCATCGCACTTAACGTCTGCCAGTCCGAACCGAAGTGAGTGCTTTTGGCTTGATTTGAGAAGCCAGCTTCACTGTTTGCCTCCAGAGGGCACCGTGGCTCATATTCACCGATGAAGTGAGCCCACCCCCATGTTTCGACCCCCCACCTCCGGCAAGCTTTCCCAAGACAACCCTGGAGTTTCAGTGCTTGGCCCAGGATCAAGACGGCAGAGGATCAGCGGAAGCACGTGGAAATCCAGATGCAGGAGGCAGGGCTCTGCTGGCCATAGGCTTTCTTTGGGCTTCTACCTCTACCCTTAAAGGAATACTACATACTACACGGGGGCCTTTGGGTTGGGTTTGAGGCTTCTCGGAGCGTATGTTTCGGCGTCTTCGGGTCTTCGGGTTCCATGCCGGCCAGTGCAATCGGCTTCAGGGTCCTCGGCTTGCGACTCGTCGGAGTTCTTGGTTTCCCTATCGGCTTCTGAATACTAAACGGACCACCTAAGTCCACACACCTAAACCCCCACTTGGTGGCTCAGTATCCCAACCTCAAGCTGCCTTGCTACGGAAGTTGCGGGATTTCCGTCGCCAAGTGCCGGGTTTCTTCGAAGAGTGCAGGGGGAGACGAAGGTCGAACCCCAAAGCCCGAAGCTTCCGGGGCGGGGGTTTCTGTGTCTCGCGTGTCTGCTCCCAGAAAAAGGGGGTGGGGTTTTCTTCGGTTCCTGGGTGAAGCCTTCAGGTTCAGGGCTTTGAGGAGGCGAGGATGCCTGGGCTGCCGGAGAGAGTTGTGGCAAAAGGCTATCAGGACTTGGACTTGGGATGTGTGGCCTGGCCCGACTTTGCGAGCCCGGATGCAGAAACGGATGTGTGTGGTGTGTCAGGTTCCTTCAGTGGTTCCTTTCAAGGCTCCTACAGGAGGGTTCCCGTCAGGGCTCTGTATAACTTTGTTGAGGGCCATCCCCTGTTTGACCCAAGGTCCACAGGCAGCAACAACTCCCAACTCCAAATCAGCAGTTCGGTGATTTTGGATTGATGTTGCTGTCATGACGAACTCGTTGCATCCGCAGTCGGCCGATCCCGTGGGCACAGAGCAGACGACCCGGAAAGCTGAAGCCAAGAGAGGGGGTCTGCAAAGCCGGCTGCCGCAGGTGACTAGGGTGGGCGGGTGTCTGTAGAGCAAAAAAGCCCTTGCAACCTGCAACGTTGGTTGGCTTCTTTGCCGGCCCTAAGCCTTTTAAATCCCTGAACCCTAAACCCTAAAAACCTCGCCTGGCATGTCCGAGTTGTGAGAGCCTAAACCCTAAAAACCCCTAACCCCTGGAACCCTATGCCGCAGCAGGTCGCTTCTGCGTCCCGCCTCTTGACTGCAGCTTTGGGGCGGTCTTAGGATGTTTACCTATAGTCTCCATTGTAGTTCCTTTTTGGGGTTACCTTTTAGGATCCTTAATATAGAATTGGTTAAACCAAAAAAAGGAACTACAATGGAGACAATAGGTAAAGTGTTAGTGCAAAAAGGCTTTTGGGGGGCTTGGGACTTAGAGATTTTTTGGGCTTTGGGGCTTGGGACTTAGAGGTTTGCGGTGGTATGGGGGGGGGGTTTGAGCTTCCGGTTCTTGGACGGGGATTTTGGTAGGGGTTCAAACCCTTTTCTTTGGATATCAACTGATTTGAAGCTTCAGTGTGTGAGGAAGCCCAGGGGCCCCCCTTGACACCCGGGAAAAAGAGACCCTTGCGACGTAAAAGGTTTCTTAGGCGCGATCTACGCCCATGAACTCTACTCCTGGAAAATGGGGATGGTGCTGAAGACTGTTCGCATGGTAGCCCTATGGTCAGCGTTTTTCAACCTCGGTTTGTTAGAGGTGCGCCACGTTGTCACCCGGCGCTCCATCCCGGCTCAGGGGTGGCAAGAAGATCCGTTGGGTAGGAGTTGGTAGGAAGGTGAAGGCTCGATAGCTCGATACCTGTGACCTGTTTGCTGCCATCTCCGAAGTCTGGGTCTTTCTCCCGAGGCCTTGAGCAAAGCAGTAAGCCCTCGATCCGACAGCCTTAAACTGGAAGACGCCCTGAGGAACCCGGTAGCGCCCACAGCCCGGCACAAGGGCCCTGGGGCCTAGAGTCTAAGGCTTAGGGAACCTTCTCTCCGGGTCCTCGTTTTGCAGATTTAGCTCCGCCCCACCATCTTTCCTAAAGCTTTCCGACTTTTTTCAAAGACCGCTGTCCTCGACGTCATGCACAACGAGTCGGTGAGCTTTGAACCTCAAGGATTCAGGTCTCAGGGTTTGGCTGTGATCAAAGAGTCAAAGGGCCATGTCACTGGTGACGTAAACACTATAAAGACAACGACCTTAAAGCATCAACCGTAAGGCAGTGTGGCTGCCTCTTCTCGGCTGCTGCTGGAGCGGATGCAGGACATTGGGAGGCGCGCACCTCTCTACTGGTTCCATGCGAATTGAACATGTGGGCAGGGCAGCGTGAGGTCCAAGAATTCTGGCGTAGATAGATCTAACCCTGTCTGGACTCGGGGTTTTTGGTTATGCGGGCTGCCATGTAGATTTAGCAAGGCACGAGCCCCTTAGAAGAATCACAGTTGAGGGGTAAATCTGACGATGAGACTCGACATGGCCGGGAGCAGCAGCCAGAACCACTTCTTCCAACTCCGCGACGAGGCAGGCGGCTGCCGGCAAGCGAGTGGTCTGCACTTTGGCAAAGCCCAGGACATGGCGCCCCAAACCCTAAACCCTAAACTCCTAAACCCCTAAACCGTTCATGGGGCCTCCAAAAAGTGGCACTCCCTTGTGGCGTCGCCTTCGCGGGTTGTGGCTTTTGATGTGTACGGACCTTGTGTTACAGGATCTGAGAGAAACAGGGTTCACGGTGTTGGGGTCTTAGTGTTGTCAGGGTCCACAGTGTTTGAGAGCTGGAATGTGCTGGCTCCGGTTTGGGGGCTAAGGGCACTTCGAGATGGACTGTTGTTGCATCAAGCTCGTAAGCTGTTTCACGGTTCAGTGAGCATCGGGGTCCTCTGCGTGGTGGCGTCACATCGTCCTGCTTTGTTTCCAAGTGCAGGAAACAGCCGGACCGCTGTGGGGACGAGGTGCCACGGTTGTGCTTGACCGGGTGCTGTGGTGCTTCTGGATTCGTATCAGACGTACGGAACTTGCAATGATCTGGTGCATTTCTGTGTGACTTGGCCGTAAGACATCTGCAGACCATGTCTTCAGCTTATGAAATTGCAGCATGTTTGAGCAAAGGCCTCTTCAATTTGTGCTTGCGACGTACAGCGGCTGAAAAGCATGGGGCGCCAGCACATCACCAGTCCCGTCATCCGGAGTGCATTGCAGGGCCCATTCGAAACCTTCTGCCTGCGGAACACCCCACGGGAGCTGAAACTCCAAACCTTAGGTCCTAAACCCCCCCGGCCCTAAACCCTAAACCCTAAACCGTGATGGGGAGGCAAAAAAACAAACCCATGGCCGTTGAAGGCGAACTCCTAACACTACCGGGCTCCCTGAAAGGCTCAGGCGGATTGGAAAAGACACGCAACAAAAAGCAATCCCAAGCCGAATCCCGGCGCAGGCCGTCGGCTGCGTGGTTTGGGGTGGCACGCCGGCTCGCCGAGATTTGCAAAGGGCCGAGGGGCTTTGAGGTGTAGATGTTGCTATGGCCTTACAGAAGGTTCGGGGATTTGGGGGGTTACAAGGGCCGAAAGTTCATAGGTTAGTCGCCTTGCAGCTTGAGATGTCCGTTGCTGCGTCGCGAAGACCAGCAGCTGACCAGCAGACTATAGCAGCGCCTTGAACCCCCAAAAACCCTCAAAACCTGTGTGCGCGCAGGCCCTGAAGATCCGGTTGCAGAGAAATCGCCCAGCTGTTCTTGGCCTCTGGATCCGGGAAGTTGCAAGCATTGAAATTTGAGAACACAAATCCCGAATCCCAAAACCCACAAGTGCCGAAAGCCCCCAAAATGCGAGAAGGAATGGTTGAGTTTGATGGGCATTGCTTCGGTGTTGTCGGGCTTGGAGTGGATGCTTGCGGCCATGCTCGAACTCTTGGACTGCCGGGTTGTTTGGGCTTGGCGTAGGTCTTATGAACATATGATGGGTGTCCTGGACTAAGAGCTGTTGTTGCAATTCGAAGTTACACACGTCGTCGTGGGGCCTTGCCCGCGTTGAGTGAGTGTGCGAGTCGAAATGCCAGGTTGGCGTGCCTGAACGCCGAATTGGCAAAGGCCGAGTTGGGATGGGAGGATGATCTGGGGGTTTCAGAAAGTCGCGGGCACCTGCTTCAGGTTGAGGTTCCCAGATCTCCCGGGGTTGGATGCTGCTCTTGTTGCTTTTGCTGATCTCTCAAGCCTTCGAGTTTCGGGCTTCGGCCCTAACCCCTCAAACGCTTGTGAAACTACCTTCGAGCTTCAAACCCCCAGCCAACTTTCAGACTCCTGAAGCCCCGAAACCCATAATCTTAGAATTCCTACAGCCCCAAGGCTGGGAGCCCTGAATCTTTTTTTGGGCAGAGTGGGGGGCTCACGAGGGCTTCAGGGCGGCGGGCTTTGGGCTTGGGCTCTGGGTCATCGAGAATTTTCTAGGCTTTCAACAACTCCCAAGGTCTCTAGGCATTGAAGCTCACAGGGCTTTTAATTTTTTTTTTGGGGGGGGGTGGTTTAAAGGTGGGGGATTGGGGCTCAGGTCTGGGGTTTTTAAGGTTCATGGCGCAGGGCTTTCCGGGCTCAGGCGGAGCACTGCCTTGCCGCCTGGCAGTTGCCTGGCCGTCGATGGCAGGGTTCGGAGTGCAGGGCAACGGCTTACTGGGCTCTTGGGTCCTGCCTGTGGCCACTGCTCTCTCTCGAAACCTTCCTGTCGGCCCCCCCAAACTTCAAAAATTCCGACAACCCTAAAGAAACCGCTGTACTTGGGCTTCTAGCTTTCCAGGCATGCTTTCCTTCCGATCTCCTCCCATAAATGACGTCGCTGGAGGGCGTGCTGAAACTCAAAAGCTCCGCTGGAGAGAGCTGGGATTTGTTGCAGGGCCCTTGGGAGGTCCGGACCTCCGACTGACCAGAAACCTCGGTCCGAGACCGTCCCAGGTTTTTCAGGTGCTTTTGAGTTCATAGTAACAATATTAATACGAATAATAATAATATTAAAAAAATACAAATAATAATGATACTAATAATCATAATATACCTAATCTAGGGCAAGGAATTGTAGCATACGATAGTACAACATTGTAGCATACCAGAATAGACCAGGTATTTGGTGGGGGGGTGTTTGGAGGCAGCGGTTAAGAACTTGAGGCTTCAGGGCAATGTCGACTCCAACGTCACCATTAGCATGGGTATTCCTACATTCTTACAACGTATTGTTGTTAATATTACTGTTGTTATTAATATTACTGTTGTCATTATTGTTATTGTTGTTATAATTGTTATTATTAGTATTTTATTCTTATTGTTATTATTATCGTTGTTGTTGTTGTTATTATTATTATTGTTATGATTGATTTGATTGATTGATTGATTGATTGATTGATTGATTGATTGAAGTTAACGCTATCATCAGCAGGGTTGTGGTTATTGCTGGGGTTCCAGGCTTTAGGGCTCCAGACGGGCATGGCGCTTGGGGAGCTTGTCGCCATCGTCGAAAAGCCTCGACCCGGTCTTGAGCCCCAAAGCTGTTATGGCATCTACGGTTTAGGGTTTAGGGTTTAGGGTTCAGAGAGACCAGACCTCGTTCCAAAAGGGTTTAGGGTTTAGGGGGCCGGCATACCCTGCAAGTCCGTGCTTCAAAAAAGGGGTTTATACGACGGTACATGTCAGTAGACTTGAGTACATTATAGATTGTAGTATATTTTGGTCAACTTGCCTCCTGAGCCTGAGCCCCAAGAGTCGTTGGCATGTCCTTGATAGAATGTTGCGCCCGGGACAAGGTTGCTCATCGGCGATGCCACGCCCTGCAACTGATCTCTTCTTTGAGGTTCAGGGTTTGGTGTGGAGTACTGCGGTTGGGCCATAAGCACGGTGATTTGGCAGCTGCACTGATCGGAGCAGTGCCACTTCCATTCCGTTCCTGATTACCTTCTGGAACACTAGCCCTCCCAAAGAACCCGAAGCCCTATGTCTGAAAGGGGCTGCCCTCAACCCCGAGCATCGAATCCCAACACCTGCACCCTTGGCCCTGCTGCCAGATGGAGAAAAGCACGCATAATGGCGCTATGGGTAGCGTCTTAAAGTAAAAGATTAGCCAGTGTGCCATAGTGTGCCGAAAGAATCTGATCCTCAAAAAAGGCACATCAACTGAAATACCCCTCGTTTCAGAAACACCAATATCCCAGTCGTTCGTGCCTGAAGATGTCATGCAAGTCAATGCACGCCTCATCGGCTGTTCAGGAGTGTTCGTGGTTCGCAGATAAGGGCGAGGGGGCGAGCATGATTTTTGGAAGGGGTCTGAAAAATCTGTAATACTACTCCTGATGGTTGCTTAGCAAAACCTGTGGGTTCCTTTTGTTCAAACAATATACCTCGAACATCATTCTATTCTAGTAAAGGCCCCGTGACCGCCGCCAACTTGAAGCGACGGGAGGGAAACGCTGGGGGCTGGACCCAGGGTTGTAAGGTGTACGAGTTTAGGATTTGGAGTTTTGGGTTTTGGTACGCGGGCTGCCGAATGTTTTCGGGTGAGACCAGATGAAAAAAGGGCTTTGAGAATTTAGCATGCAATTCGCCAGCAAACCATGTTGGCTCAACAGGTCCATTCTGCGCCTTCCAGTTTTTGATTAGAAACAGGTTTCCAGTTCTAGCATTCCGACCTGATGCTGCAGATCCGACGGATCTCAGGAGAGAAGGTGGCGGACATAGCTGGCGAGGAACTGGAGGAGCTTCGCGACATCAGAGGCTTGAAGCAGTGTTTGAATGAGCTGCACGGCTTTCCCCCACGGTTCAGACAGAGGCTCCTGCACCACGGCGAGAACTTGGAGGATACGGTCATGCTGGATTCATCCATGGAGCTGGATCTCGTGGTGCTGCCATTCGCCGACCTTTCCGGATCGCCGATGGACGACCTCGCAATCGCGACGAGGATGGGCTCGCTGGCCGACGTCGAGCGCATGCTGCAGCTGCCCCAAGATCCAGACAAAGTAGCCAGCGAAGGGTACACGCCTTTGATTATAGCGACTGTCAAGGGCCATGTCGAGATCGTCCGCTTGCTGCTTGAAGCCGGTGCGGACAGAGACATGGCAGACCGCGAAGGGAGCACACCTTTGATTGAGGCGTCGTTCAACGGTCGTGTGGAGATTGCTCGCTTGCTGATTGAGGCTGGCGCCAACAAGGACAAAGGAGCCAACGAATGGTTCACCACACCTTTGGTTGCGGCGGCCTCCCAGGGCCATGTCGAGATCGTCCGCCTGCTGCTTGAGGCCAGTGCTGACCCAGACTTGGCAGACTACGAAGGGAATACACCTTTGATTGCCGCGTCTAACGTCGAAGGTCTGGTCGAGAATGTCCGCTTGCTACTGGAGGCCGGCGCCGACAAGGATGCCACTGACGACGATGGGCGCACGCCTCTCATTGTGGCATCTGTCAGAGGTCATGTCGGGATCGTGCGCTTGTTGCTCGAAGCTGGCGCCAACAAGGACGTGGCAGACACTTGCGGGCAAACACCTTTGATTGCGGCGTCTGCCAGGGGTCATGCCGACATCGTCGGCTTGCTGCAATAGGCCGTCCAAGCCAAGAATGCAGCCTCCAGCGGAGTGCTTTGCTGCTCTGGAAGGATATCACAGACAAGAGCATTCGCACAGCTTTGAGCAACAACATTCTGTGATCATTCGCTCGTTGTCATGAACTACTGTCTGGGCCTGGCCTTGCAAAACGTGTTGTTGTGGAATTACTAGGTCCTAGATGTGATCGTGAGACTTGCGTCCTCGCCTGGGCATTCTGCGCCTGTGGGAGGCGAAGCGAACCCTTTACTCCTGTACCACCTCTACCTGAAGACCCTCAAGCGCTAAAGACCTAAACCCGAAGACCCTCAAGTCCGAACCTTGAGCTCGTAGCTGAAGCTGCCAAGCTGCAGACCATGTGCCACCTTCCGTCTTCGATATATGGTGAATTCCTAAACTCTAGACTAAACCCTAGATGCATCTGTGTCTCTTGAGCCTTAGCGACTGCAAACCGAAGGGTACCCTCGAAAGTACGGATGTGGGAATGCCTTCATTCTTCCTTGGGTGCGGCTGACCATAGATACAGTGCCATCTGAGGACTTAGAGAGGAACTAAACAAACCCCTAAACACATCCAAAACAGCGCCCTAAACCGTGAATCGGCCCCAATCCACTAAACCCCTACGCCCCTGTAGAGCCCTAAGCTAAACCACAGCACAAGGCAATCCTCGCGTCTCTGCCTGGCTTGGGGATTCCCGGCCCAGCCCCACCATTGCGCAGATCCCCGTCGGCCGTTCCGGCCATCGACTCGGTGAGGGTGGAATGGGGTTAGGGTATTCTAGGGTCCAGGGTTTTAGCTTGCATGTCACTCCACAAAAACTTAGACATCAGACCTCGTTATCCTAAAATAACAAACGACGTGATAGAGGGGTTTGTCAGGGTTATGAAGGGTTTAAGCTTGCAGCTTGAAGGAGCGGTTGAAGGATTAGGATTCAGGGTTTAGGGTCGGGCTGAGAGTTGGGGGTTTTGTGTTGAAGCCATAATTCAGATTAGGCGGGGGAACTATGCTATATTTTTCCAAGTATTTCTTGAATGAGGACTTAACGAGCTAGGTATTAAGTGCCCTATATAAAGCACTATGACACCGATAAGGCCCTACACACCAACATCGGCAGCTCAGTCGAGTCATAAGCTTTGCTTAAGAAACAGTTAAGGGCTTGGTTTTGCAAAGAGGGTTCGGTGCAAGGTGTTTTTTTGTCAGAGGCCTTTCGTTGGGATTTGTTTTCATTTCAGCCGGGTCAAGCAGCAAAGGGAGTTACCACAACACTTGATGCTAACTACGGTATGTATGTATGTATGTATGTATGTATGTATGTATATATATATATATTTATTGATTGGTGAGTGTGTATGTATGTATATATATATATGTATATATTTGCACCCGCACCCACACCCGCCCCCACACCCACACACACACACACACGCTCACAGACATACATACATACATACATACATGCATACTTATGTACGTACACCCGGAAAGAAAATTTACAGAAAACTCAGAATACCTTCAGCAAGAACACCCCATATGGCCACATACAGCCATGAAGGGGCATCCCTCGTCTACCGGCTGGATAGTTAATGATGACTGTCCGCATGGCCATTGAAGAAAGCAGTGTGTAGGAACAGAGGACAATTTTCTAAGGGATGCTCAGCAATCGTCGTCATGGTCGTCGTCGTTGTGCTTGTTGTTGTGTGGTCGTGGTCGTCGCGGTCATCGCGGTCGTCCTGTTGGTATTGATCGCTGTGGTGATCGCCGTGTTCGCCGTCGTCGTCATCGTAGCAGCTGCAGGAGGCACTCGTAACAGTCGTAACAAGAGTGACTAATTCTCATCGTTGTTGCCGTTGCCGCTGCACGACGACCACACTGGCTACAACTACCTACTCAGAGGCAGCAAGCGGACTGCAAGCCCTGTGGAACTGCCGCCGAATGTCACAGCATCACCACCGCCGCTGGGCGAATTCTAGTGCACCAAAGAGCTCAACATCCCGAGGCCTTCAACAAAGCCTCTGGCATTGACATGAGGCGAACTAGGACTTCTGTTCGGCTGCACTGCAGCCAAACACCCCCAAGAGCATTGTCGAGTTATGCAAGGGCAAGCCTTCTGCAGGCATCGACTCCTATTCAGTAAGTATCGTTTAGGTTGGAACTTGGAGCTCTACACTTTTTGTCTGCCCCGGCATGAGAAAAACAGCACTCTAACAACAATAACAATATCAACCCTAGCCACTACATCTGCTTACCTTGCAGCCCCACAGACAGCCTACAGCTTCATCCTCTTCAAAAGGCGCTTCATCAGGGCACCCCTATTATTTTGAGGTGTATCTTAGGGTCTTCTCAATGAGCGTGGGTCCTTTGTGTAGCGAAGATCCGATGCTTTTCAGAGCGTTTTTGTTTTCTGAAGCGCTTCGAGCTTAGCCGAGCCCAGGATACAAGTGCCGTTGGCTCCACACTTGTCTGCCGAGAAGAGGGATGATGTCCTAGATCTGCGCTTCAGGACGCTCCGGGGCATCGGTTTAGGGGGGCTTCTGTTCGTTGCGAAATAGACCAGGCGTTTTGTTTAGTCTGGAAGGCGTAAGGTGGAGATTCGGGAGCCCATTGAATCCCTGTAGCCTCCTAAACCCTAAACCCTAAACCCATTGAATCCCTGTAGCCTGAAGCCACTGTTTGGGCTTAGGCCAGTGTAGGCTCGAGGGCTTCCAAGGGGGCGGACGTTTGAGCAAGACCCAAATCCCGAAAACTGAAAGCGGGGAGACGTTTTCGGGTCCCTTCAGAGCTTCAGGCCTTGGGCGGAGAGGTTTGGGATGCGTTTTGTGTGTTTCAGCATGTTTCGGATAAGATGATGCCTTACATGTACGTGCGTGTATACCGTGTCTATGTTTATATCTTTATTTGTGTATATATATATATACATATGTAGAATATAGATATAGAAACACACACATATTTATTTATTTATTTATCTATCTATCTCTCTCTCTATATATATATATGTATATGTGTATATGTGTATATGTGTATATGTGTATATGCGTATATGTGTATGTGTATGTGCATGCATACATACGTACATACATGCATCCATGCATCCATGCATACATGCATACATGCATACACCTGCATATACACATGCATACACATGCATACACATACATACGCACGCGGGGCTTCATTTGGAGTGGTCAAAGACTCTAATATATGTTAATCAGCACCCCTGCTTTCATTTCGGAGTAGTTCTCAGTAAAGGGATATTGCGTGGTCTAGCATTGACCGAGAACCCTTAACCCCGAGCCCACAGCGTCAAGACGCAAAGCTAAAAGCCAACGCGAGGAGAAGTGAAGACCTCCTCGATGCCAGGATCGATTCCGATCGACCTTCCTTGCTGCCGCCACCGACAAAGGAAGCCTTCGCAGCACCATTTGGGTAGATCTCTACATTAGGTTCCCTACCAGAACCAAAACCAACCTCACCACCCGAACAATGACAAAGTCCACCTCATAGAAAATGCTGCTCCCCCCACCCCCCACCCTAGGATAGAAATCTATCTTAAAATCTCAGCCCGAATACTAGGATAATACACCCGAAGATCCCAACCTAAGTTGCCATCCTAGGAATAATACCTACATCTATCTAGGTGCCATCCGCCTAACTCGGCAAGGGGGGTCTTGTAGAATTTGGTTCAGGGTTTGGCGTTAAGGGTTGTAACTCTAATGGAACTATAAAAAAATATATAAAAAACTTCGTATGCATTATAATTGCATTATAACTATGCTGTTGTTGGTTTCAAACACAGTGGTTTGTTAAAGTGTCTTGCCACATACAGGCCATCGTTCCTGAATTGCATTTATTACACATGCAATGTTCTTTGCCATCAGCACTCTGATCTTGTCTGCTTTGGGACCATCTTTCTCAAAGTCTGGATCGTCTAGCTTTTTGCAAATAAATACTGGTGCGTTTGTGGCCTTTCCTGTTGGGCTTGTTTGTATACCTTTATTTCGTATTACAAAATGGACATGTAACAACATTATCCGTAATCCTTGCACGGTATCGTCGTTTCGATTCATGGCGCCACTTGCATGTTGTGAAGCCATCCAAATTTATCCATATGTTTGACAAATTTACAACTACTACATTAATAGCGCAATATCTCTAAATGCAATGGTGATTTATCTTGAAGTGTTTTCGAAAGAATGCAGTTCTAACGGAAAATGTGCACTCATTGATTCTTGACAGACTTATCCAAGCATTTCAGAACAAGTCAAGGTGTATTTAGCATACTTGCCAGGGTGCTTACTGACACCGTATGTTCGCTTCAACTAGTTAATGGCCTTGACTTGCTTACACCGGTAACATTTTCTAACGATGTTGACTCTGGTGCACTATATGCATCAAAACCTACTAGTATCTTACTCACTGTTATTGACTTTATATTTCAGATTATACGGTAAACTCTTTGCAAAAAATCTTTATGAACAGATTTAGATTTGCATTCCCTAAGATTTAGCGAAAGTAATTACGAATTAATCTCATTTTCCCACTCTTATGGTATGCTTATGAACCTTTTCCTCACACCGGAGCAATTGGACGAGTAGATGTCGCGAAGTCTGTTAGAAAAAGTTTTTGGGAAAACTGAGTGGACAACGGGAATTTGGTGTGTGNNTGGGGGGGGTGGTTCTAGGCGCGGTGCCATATGCTTGAATAGGCAAGATATGGTCTAACTTTCTTGCTCTGAGCCACTTTTGTGACGATTGGGTCACTGGGACCAAGCCCTGCCAGAAATCAAGATGACCGATGGAGTTGTCGTGTTCCTCGCTGCTGCTTCGTTTCATGTTGTTACTATGGCTAGCTGACCTTGCACCACCGCCGCCGGCGCCGCCACCAACAACCATCACCACGCAATAGTCACCTGTATGGTTAGTTTTGTGCGTAGCCTTCCTTCGGCAATGCGATTTGGCCGCAGGATGCGATCGCGGCAGTGCTGCGTGGCCAAAACTTGTGCGCGCCCGCTTAATTAGCGTAAGCGTGTGTAGTGTGTTGTGGGGATTCAGGCTAAAGGTTTTGGGATTGCAAGAGGCTTGTCATGTCGGGTGTTGTTTGTCGGGGTCTGGTGTGTATTGTGTATGAGCATAGCAGCACTGGCTGTCAAACATGCGCATGCAGTGATGCCGGCGTTGGGCAGATCGCATGTTGTGGCAAACAGCTGGCAGGGATGGTGGCAATTCTGACCATGGAAATGTAGGATCCTTCGACAAGTTGTGCTCAAGAATCGCCAAGAACCCTGGCAGGTGCTATCCAGATGCACTTTCAAGGATGTAGCCTGCATGGAGACGGGGTTTCGAATGGTAGCGTTAGAGCTCGACCACGTAATGGCCTGTCCACTGCGTGGATCTGGGCGCAATGGCCGCATCCCCAGTTGGTGGAGCAAGCGGGACGGGTTGGAAGCTCCTAGAAGCAATCTGCAGCATGCGCTGCGAATGCAGGCGGTTGCATGTGCACCAAGGCCCCGACAGCCCTAGTGCTCCCTGAAATCCGAACCATCGTTCAGCATGTCCCAAGACTGAGGCATTGGTCCCCCTTTGCTTAGCGACGACGCAGGCGCTCTTTGGTCGGAGGCCCAGCGTTTGAATTTTGGGGCTGCGGTGTGCAAAGCTGCAACTTCGATCCCAGGTGCAACTGCCGTGGTAGGGCGACTGGGGTCCGTAGCTCAGCTGTGTCCATCCTCGCGTCGTGGAGGCTTGACGCGCAGCAGTGTGTGTGTCTAGAGTTTCGGGGTTTGGCGCTTCAGCGTTTCTCAACTGCATTGGCACGGCGGCTTTGCGAGTTCCTGTCACGTGTCTGTAGTTCAACCTTCGCACCTTACGATCAGAGTTCTCGTTCTTGTTGCCCCTGTTGCCAAAGTTGCGCTGCCCAGTACTGTAGGCTTACTGTAGGCTTCGGTATACGAAGCACTTCGTACGGGGCTTACGGGAGCAGCTGCGCAAGTGGGTCGGATATGTAGGTACCCTCAGCGTAGACCCAAGCTCTGAACCCAGAACCCTTCTGCCGCAGGCCTCGTCCCAAATCCGAATCCTTCGCCCGAAATCATGAGACTGCATTTTGTGTCCACGGCATGCGCCTCCCTAAACCCCCCGCGGCACCCCCGTGGACCCTTCGTCATGCAAATCCGAGCACCAAAAGCTTCCACTGTGAACTGTCTTGCAGCCCCAAAGCAGAAAAGCAGTCAGCGGCCGTGCTGGGATTTCGGGTTGAGCCTTGTGTCATGCGCAGCGTTATTAGCTCAAGCTGTCGCCCCCTTTCTGAGTGGGGCGCGGGGCCGAGGGTCCAGGCGCAGTTCTGAAGTCCAGGGTTTGTTCCCTGTAGCCCGAAACCTGCAAGGGTTCAAACCCCTCAAACTACTCGGCGTTGACTGTCCTGCTGAGTGGTGTCTTTCGGTCTCGAGGATTGCAGGTTCTCTGTGGCATTGCCCAGCTAGAAAGGGGGTCGTAATGCCGAGGATGCTCGGCATCCTGAAGTTTGTAGGTGAAGCCACCTGACAAGTCAGCGTCTTTGTGAGGCATGTGAGGGGCTATGGTTTAGAGTTCAGGGTTCAGGGTTTAGGGTTTAGGGTTTAGGGTCCATGGTTCCGGCTTTGGCAGAATCTTAGTCAAAATTCAAAAGTAGCGAAGCATTGGCCCCCCACAAGCCCGGAAGCAGCAGAAACTCAACACAAAGGCTTGCGCAGCTTACAATCCCAGGACGCTCAGATTCTGCATTCCTAACTTCAAACCGAATAAGTCTTCTTTGTTCGCCCCGAATGCCCCGATGGCCCATCTTGCCAGCCCTGTGTACTGCTTGAACTGTGCGTCCAGGTAGCAGTTGCCCCTCCACTGCCAATGCCTTCGAATTCAGATTAGTCCAGCACCTTAAGCCCTGAGCCTTAAACCCGAATCCCTTATCCTTGAACCCATAGCCTTAACTAGAATCCTCCAGAAGTTTTCATCTTCTTTTTGTTCACTTCCTGCTTGTTTTGGGGGCTTCCCTGAACCCAAAACTGGCTGGTGCGGATCCCCAGCATAATTCCTGATGCGGCCCCAAAGACTCGTGGATAAGGGACCACAGCGGGGATTTTTTGCTCCCTGCCAAGCACCAGCCGGAAAACTCCAAAACCCCCAGCCCCTAAACTTTAAACCCTAAAAAACACCTGGGAAAGCCCAGAGAACCCGGACTCCGGAGGATGGCTCAAGGCATCCTGGACTTGCAGAAAGCGGCCGTGTGCCTTGGCTCTGACTACGGCGCCGTAGCACAACAGATCACACAAGGAGGAGTTTATGGTACACACGGATAGCAACAACAGTGAGAACACGAATGGTAGTGAGAAGATTGGCAATATTCTCAACCGCACTATCGTTGCAGTGGGCATTCTTGGTGATAGTGGCAGGCATGATCATAGCAAGATGGTTCTTGTTGGGGATATGGAAAGCGTGATGGCGATGATGAGCATCATTTTCATCATAAGGACAACTTGTGGTGTGATTCCCACTCGAGTACGGGGTGTTGAAGTTTGCGGGTAGGCCATACTTCAACATTCCATAATCCAAGATAACATACAATGCTATGTTGTGATGTACTACCATGGTCATAGCAGGGCCTTCAGAAGCTCCCTGAGGCCCTAAACCCTAAACCCTAACCCTAAACCCTAAACCCTAATCCCTGAGGCTGCGCATGCTGAACCTCGGAGAAGCAGCAGATCAGACGTTTGCCACGGCCTCTACCTGGAAGGTCTTGGTGTACGACAAGTTCTGCCAGGCGATCCTATGCCCCCCAAAAAGGTCGAGACTGTAAAACTCCGAATCGTAGGCATCAGCTCTATATCCTGGAAGGGCTTGTCTGACAGTTCAGGTTTCAAGCTGCGGGGCGTCATGCTTTCTGTCAGAGACACGCCACAGACGAAGGAAGAGTGTTGGGTTTCGGGTTCAGCGTCTCAGCACAGAGTGGCCCGCTCCCCGTACTTGTACTCCCATTTCAGACCATGAACCCCAAGTTCTAAGCCTTGTACTTCAAGCAATCTCCCACAGCTTCTCCCTGCATGCTCCCTAAACCCTAAACCCAATTGCCTTCCAGAGAAGGAAAAATTGCCTTCCAGGAGGTCGTGGCTCAACTGCTGAAGGTTGGCGGGCTGCGGAACCACGGCGACGCTTTGGCTCTTCTCAGAGGATCTGAAAGCCCTGGGGGCCGAGAGTCCCATTGAAATCAGCCTTTACTTGGGGATAACTTCCCGAGTTCTATGGAGTAGGCCTTTTAGGGATGAAGGGACAAGTCCTCACAGGGAGCATGAACTCTTTTTTGCCCCCCCCCACCCTGAGCCTAAAGCTGCTAAACATGCTGAGGTGACCCTGCATTTGAACATCAACAGCGAGCGGTTACCGGTGGCAGACGTGCCAGCTGCTCCTCGGAGTAAATGGGTCGGGCCACCGACCATGGACACCATCACGTCTTCAACATCTGTAGTGCTCCTACTGGAAGTTGTGCTACAGCCAATGCTGCCACCTACTTCTCACTGCAACTTCAAACAATGAGAAGAGTTAAGCGCGAGAGCCGTAGGACTCGTGACAAGAGTGGCAATAGCAAGAACGGTGAATGAAGGCTTCTAGGAGAGAGCATAGGTATATTTCGTCGAGCCGACCGAGAAGAACATCGCCAAGATCGCGGAGGACTCTGCAGCCGTTTGCCTTTTTTGCTGCTGTTGGTCTTGGAAGTATGTTTTGCATTGCATTTTTTCTCGCCTTTGTGTCATGAGCTTCTTTGCCAAAGCTGTTCAAGATCTTGGAGTCCCTGGGTTTGCCGTATGAGCCGGGTTTGCACTTGGCAGTGGCTGCCTTGCTGCTTCCCAGCTTATTCTCCCGACTCACAACCGGAAAGCCTTGAGTCGAAACCCACGGCCCCAAAACCCTCAACCACAAAAACCCTAAACCCTAAAACTCAACGCTATAGTATAGGAGGAAAAAAGCCTAAACGCCACTGCAGCTCCAAAGCTGTCTGTTTTTGCCCTGCCTCTGAACCCTAAACCCCAAACCCTAATCCTGTAGTCGGCTGTCTTTCCGAACCAACCCTGCAATGCGGGCTCGTCCTTGCTAAGTGGGAGGGAAACAAAAACCCTAAAGCCTAAACCCTAAGGGGTATCTCCCCGGAGGATCTCTCCAAGAACTTGTACGAAAGTTGCTACGTGGGAGCCTCAGATCGGACCTGGTGGTTCAAGAAGGCTTCACGGTGGGCTTAGGGGTTTAGGGGAATTGGGGGTTTTTGGGGCTTAGGGGTTTAGGGGTTTAGGGGTTTTGGGGTTTAGGGGTCCAGGGGTTTAGGGGTCCAGGGGCTTAGGGGTTTAGGGGTTTAGGGGTTTAGGGGTTTAGGGGTTTAGGGGTTTAGGGTTTAGGGGTCTAGGGGTTTAGGGGTTTTTGGATTTAGGGGTTTCGGGGTTTAGGGTTTAGGGTTCAGGGTACCAGGAGGGTTTATAGTTTATAGGAGTCAGAAGGGTATGAGGGAGCCTCCGCACAGAAAGGTCAAACAAGAGGCCTGCCCCAAAACAAGTCCTACACCCTAGGCCCAAATTGAAGAAAGTGAGAAAGGCCTGGAAATCAACAGTTGTTTGCAAAACCACAGCGAAAGATTACCGATGCGCAGCATCGCAACCCGAAATCGTGAACTTTATGTGTTCATCCCGAAACCCTAATCCCAATGCTCTAAACTCGAAACCGTCGTAAAACCCTTGCAAAGAAGATCCTTCTTATGAAATGAAATCCTCACGAAGCCCAGAGAGGCACGCGATCTGCAAAGGGAATGTCCGGACCTCCAAAAAAAGAACCCCGAATCGGATCCTGGGCCATCCCCGCCTTTCGCCCCTAAGAAAACACCATTCTAAGTAGTAATCATAGTAATAATAGTAATAATAGCAATAATGGTAACAATAGTAATAATAGTAATAATAGTAATAATAGCAATAATGGTAACAATAGTAATAATAGTAATAATAGTAATAATAGTAGTAGTAATAATAGGGTTCCATATGTTCGCATAGGTGGATGTCCACGATTCCATGAAAGGGGATGTGCTTTGGGTTGCAGAGAAACCCTGAACCCGAAGCCCTCTAGCTCCTTAGTTCTAGAGGTTCAAGAGGGCTCTGTAACCTACGTGGCAGGGAAGCTTTCGGATTAACATCGACCGCTCGTGTTGAGCAGGGGAGGATCTCCAGAGCTGCTTCTGCATGCTGGTTTGCAAGGATCCGCCGGGGTTCATGTATCAACCTGCACAACCCTGACGAAGCGTTTAGAAAGGTTTCACTGACACAAATCCACGAGGGTTTTTCATCAACCCCTAGCCCTAAACCTTAGATGGAGAAAGCCCTAGACTTACCAGGGCCTTACATCACAAGCAAAAAACCCCTTCAACATCTGCTTCTGAGGTGAACTTCGCTAGCGCCGTCCCGAGGACAGCGTCAAGACTTCGACTTCGTGGTTTGTTCGGTGTCGCGAGTTCTAGTTTTCCAGTGCTGTAAAACCGCTTTGGTGGCCGGGTTCTAGAGAGGTTCTATAGCGGGTCTGCAAAGGTTTTGTGAGCAAAGTGGCAGCATGGCAGATGATCGCTGACCAGGATTTCCGTATCTGACGATGGGGTGATATGATGCGGTTTGTGCTCCATAACCATGCTTCCAGGCGTCAGGACCCATCGCACTTTCTTCAACAATATAACAGTCAGGGTTGAGGGCACGCAGCTGTAGAGGAAACCTTAAACATGTGTAATGTATGTACGTGTGGATGTATGCACGGATGCTCGCTTGAGTTCCTGGAGTGCAAGTGCCAAAAATGCATGGATGGTCGGACGTATGTATGTATGCATGCATGCATACACAGACCCATCCACATAGACATAAATCCTCAGATGCATATGCTTATACCGTTATACAGTTACGTGTGCATGTATATGATATGGACACACACATGTATATGTATATGTGCACATATATATATATGTATGTATGTATGTATGTATGTATGTATGTGTGTATGTATGTATGTATGTATGTATGTATGTATGTATGTATTTATACACGGAACCATATGGTCCTTGAATTCTGAACTGGCTGAACATGTGCGCAAAAGCTAGTGTGTCCTATCACCTTGCCTTATATACTAAACGCTCCGTCCTGAAACTGTTCAGTCGAACCCTAAACCCTAAACCTTAAACCCTAAACCCTAAACCGTCTGAGAAGGCCTTTGCTAGAAGATCTGGCCAAGAATGCCTTGGAAGCGGGTGGAGCCCAGAAGGTGCAACGACGATGTTTGAGCAATCGGGGAAGCATTGCTTTAAACCTGTTAACGCCTTTAGGGTGTAGGGTTTTGGGTTTCAAGCCACGAACCCTCCACACCCCGCTCCTCATTGCAAATGAAACTCTTCAGCTCAACCCGCCCTTCAATGTCCTGGCACCCTCACAGCACCTATTTGCACAGGCCAACACGTTGTGGTCACTCGTTTGGGGTTTAAGACGGCCTTCACAAAGGGTTTCTTGAAGGCAATCTGCTTTCCTTTCCGGGGTCCTTACATGAGGATCATGAGGGAGCCGACTATGGAGTGTCTACGTTTCGGGTCCGAAATGTGCGCGATTTTCCGAGACTGGGAGCTGCCGGGTCTCCCAACGGCTAGACAGAATGGTTAGGGTATCGGTTAGGGTATCGTTTTGTTAGGGGCTTGTATTCAAGAGCTAGTGGTAGATGGCCTTGCCCATAATAAAACAAGGGACTGGTAGGACAGTTTGGTGTCGTTGCTTTCGTTCAGATCTGGGCTGCGAGACTAGAGCAGCGTTGGAGCTCATGTCCCTTTACCGTCCTTGCATGGTGTTGCTTACTTTGCCTTCAAAGCCTGTTCTGTTTCCTAGGTCCTGAGGCCAAATAAAGAAGTGAAGTGAAGAGAGCTTTCAGCTTCCCCAACGGGAGGGGCTGTCGTGTCTTTGGGTGAAATGTGCAAGAAAAGTACGCCCCAGCTCGCTCCTGTAGGGTTGAAGGTTTAGGGCCCTAGACTCTAAACCTGAAAACTGATGAGAGAACTTTTACTCTGTTTTCAGGGCGAGTGATCTGTCTAGTGACTGGTCTTCGCCGGGGCGAGCTGCAGCAACGTGCGGGAATTTCGAGAAATTGGTACTTTAGAGCCGCAAGCCCTCAATTCTCAACATCCTAGGTGGAGTCATAGGTAGGGCGGATTCAGCAGCTAGCAGCTATAGCTTGCCATACCTCAACGCCCCGAAAACCCCACAGCGCGAATCCGGTGGATATTCCGACGATGTTCATCCGAAGCTCCCTTCAGCTTCGAGCCGAACCTGATTTAGAGTGCATGGATGCTTGAATCCAGGGCTACAAGCAAGCTGACGCCAGGAATAATTCAGAGCATATTCAATGTTTCAAGTTTGCTATTCAGAGCCTTGCTCCAAAAGCCCATATAAAAACACAGTGGAAGATCGAAGCCGGCAGGTCTCTGGCATCTTTGATAGATATATCTGCTTTGTGTCCTTGTCGTCCACGCTCTTCTCCCTGAACCTCCCCTGCGCGACCCGGCGAAAGTTACCCGGTCTTGCTGCAGGGTCTTGACCCTTGTGATTGCCATTTCGGATACTCCGGCTTGCAGCTGCCAACGCAGTCTTGTTGTGATTTGTATGGTTGTTTCCGCTACAGTACCTACGACTGCTGCAGCTGCTGAAGCTGCTGCTTCAGCCAGTAACAGCTACAACCGTAGCCACTGCACCGCCGCCACCAGCTCCACCTCCAACCTCCACCGCCGCTGCCGCCGCCACCAGCACGACGACGGCGGCGACGACTACTGCCACCGCCACCGCCACCGCCACCGCCACCACCCTATTGTACTAGTATTGCTACCGCCACCACCACGACGACTACTCCGAGTGCTGCTGCACCGTTACCTCTTCTGCGACCGCGACAGGGATTGCACCTGCCATCAACACCACCACCGTGCACTGCCAACCCTAGCGGAAATACTCCCGTTGCCGACGATGCTCCTTGTTGTTGCAGTTGCCATCGTAGCTGCCGCTGTTACTCCGCACATGGCGACTTGGGCTTCATCGTTTAGGTTTTATGTTAACGCCTTCAGAGGGTGGGGTTCCGGGGCTCAAGAGTCTGCAGACTGAGGTATATAGAGACCTCCACAGCACCCACCTTTCGGAGCAAGCTATGCGACAGAGACTTGGCTGAGTGTGGAACGGTTCTAGGTCCGAAGAAAAGGACTTCAAATATAAGCACGACACCCCCCCAACCAGAAACCTGAAATAGTTTGAGGCTTGGGGCTTCGGGCTCAGGGTGTAGGTTCAGATGGTGCAGGGGCGTCGAGCGCATTGTCGACGGGCTTCTGTCCGTGGTGGCGACGATGCGAGTGCTGCCGGTTGCTGGGCTGATGACAACACATCTACAGCCGAGCACCCTAAACCCTGGAAGCGCAACTTGTATGAATCTTGTACTCCTGAGAGTTTCATAGTCTCCCTCATTTGTATTATTCGGAGTGTTTGAATTATTTCCATCATTAACATGATGATGTAGTCTGCATCGCACAGTGGACTCCTGCACCTCCTCGTCAAGGCTAGGGCTGCAAGGGTGCAGTGATTTGCCGTGGTTTGGGCTTCCGGATCCGTTGAACTCTCAGCACCCAAAAGCAGTGTTGGCACCTTACAGACCCTTACATAGCCTTTCTTAGATAAAGAGCCCCTGTGCAAGGAATGCATGTAAGACCCTGGAATTACAGCGCCGATAAGGGCGGTGAGCCCTGAAGCCTGGGTTTTTCAGGTGATCCGCTGTCCACCCGGCGAAGCTGCTCAGATGGTGGCAGAACGATTAGAGGACGATGTAGGGTTTAGGATGCTCACTGCAGCTGCTCCAAAACGATGCAGGCTTTGGGTTTCAGGGCTTGTGTCGGAGAGGACGGTATCCCGTCCCTTTGATGTTTTCCGCTGGTGGAAACTCCAGGCTCAGGAAGCAGGATTCCTCTTCAACGGCCGTGATCTCGCAGCGCCGAGCCGCGAGCCGAAACGCCCTAACACCGGGGCTTTGCAGCATGGACTTTGTGCCTTATGGTTGTAAGTAGGTCAAGTGGGGGTATGAGAAAAGCAAGCACCGGGTTGCTTGACTTACAACCATACTCACTATATGAAGTCCTGTAAGTCTTTGAAGTAAAGCAGCCGGGAGCTTCAGCTCCCTTTGTTCAGGAGCGCATCCGTGAGCTCCTGCAACTTGGAATTTACGAGATCTCGACGCAGGGGGTGGTTCTCTGAAGTAGGCTCGCTCTGGGCATTCCCGAAGAGGCAGAGCCACGCTTGTGATAAAGTTACTACATGGGGACCCGAGCTCCGAGAACTTCACTCCTAGTTGAAGAGGTCTTGGGAGGTGGGAGAGCCTGTCCCATGTATGGTGTTTGGGAGCAATACGGCATCGGAGGACTCGCACTTTTTAGGGCTTCGGGGTTAGCAGTCGAGTTGCTGGTGAAAGAAAAGGATATTTTGCGCACTGGCCGCGAGGCGGCCGGGGCTTCAGGGCATTGCAGAAACACCAAAATCCGACAGAGCATAAGCCCTAAACCCCAAGGGCAGAAAAACACTAGGGTTTGCAAGTTCGTTTCCAGCGGCTTTTTGACGTTGCGGGCTTTCTGGGTCCAGGTTTTGAGCGGGTTGATGGCTTCGGGCTTTCCAGGGATCCCAGTGCGGGTGACAGTGAGTGCTTTGGGGCTCGTTGGGCTCATATGTGGTTGTCTTGGGCTTTCAGAAGGTAGTCTTGCGGCTTGCCGGATCTGGATCCGAAGACAGCAGTCTACACTGAACTCTGCCCCGAAAGCCCCAAGCCCAAGCCCCAATTGCCCTAGGCCCATGCTTCTAAACCCCAGATTCCGGACCCGAGAGTCCAAGAGCCCGAACCCCTAAGCTAAAGCCCTCAAGCCCCAAATCCCTAAACCCTTAAATCCTTAAACCCTAAAGCCCTAAAGCCCTAAACCCTGAAGCCCCAAACCCCTAAACCCCAAACCCCTAAACCCCATAGACCCCTAAACCCTAAACCCCTAAACCCCTAAACCCCTAACTCCGAGGTCCAAGAGCGGCGTGGCCGCCGAGCTCTTCGCGGCGGCGCGCACCAGCGCCGAGGCGCCGGGTGCCTCGCGCCGCCCGTCCTGTTCCCGGTTTTGGGTGAAAAGGCTAGGATGCAGGGGCTTAGGGTTTAGGGTTCCGGTCCGTGCTCAAAAAGGGGTTCCGGTTGTTGTGAAGGCTAGGATGCAGGGGTTTAGGGTTTAGGGTTTAGGGTAGAAAGGCTCGGATGCAGGGGTTTGGGATGCAGGGGTTTAGGGTTTAGGGTTCCGGTTTTTTTTGTAGAAAGGCTAGGATGCAGGGGTTTAGGGTTTAGGGTTTAGGGTTCCGGTTGTTTGTAGAGGCTATGATGCTGGGGTTTAGGGTTTAGGGTTCCGGGTTTTTGTGAAGGCTATGATGCAGGGGTCATACAATAAGGGTGCCAGAGGGCTGTATGAGGGTTTTGTACAGGCTAGGATTCAAGGGTCATATAATAAAGGAAGGTTCCATAGGGTTGCGAAGAAGGTTTTGTAATGATTTACGGTTGTACGAGGTGTTTGGAAGGATCTTTATCAGGGAAATATAGGGGTTCGCCACGCTAGTTGTAGTCTGTACACTGCCATTGCATATACACTTACGAAAGTCCCCTGATTGCAGTTTAGGATTTGGCGTGGCTTACGGATTCCTGAACCGAAGCGCCCAAAGACTTTCACCAGCTCGAATTGCTTGCAGGTTCCTTGCGCAAGTTCCTAGTCTGACTTGGCTCTGCGGTGTCGAACTGACACAAGGGATTCCCGATTTTGCTGCTATATTACATGTATGGCATAAAAGCCCGCAGGCAAAATGGTCTCATCATTCAAAACACTAGCTTATGCAGAGAACCCAAGCTCCTGAATGAAGGATCTTCCTCAAACGAGATTGGGGCCCAACCATTGGGGTTGTTTAGCAGGGCACCCTTAGAATTGTTCGGAAAGCCACACCCTTCATACTGGCATGGGTTTTTCAGGAGGCAGGTCTGGAGACCCCCGCGCCTGTGGAGCCCAAGACCCCGCGACCGCCGCAAACGTCATGCCCTAAACTCTAAACCTTAAAGCCCTCAATCTGAAAACTTGAAAATCGAAGGCCCCAAGCTCTAGATCAAAGAGCCTAGACCCTGAGCCCTAAACCTTAAATATCACAGCATGTCCCAAGGCCCGTTGCTGTGCATCCTCGACCGAGATGTAGCCGCGGCCTCGCAAGTGTCGGGTTTAGGATTTCTGCTACTGCTACCACCGCCACTGCTACTGTTGCCACCTTCTCAAGCCCCCAGCAAGCCCACGCCAGGCCCAAAGACTATCGAGGCTGATAGTATAGTGCCTAGGACCTGGTCACGATGCTCAACCACACATGGACCTACCAGGCCAAGTGCAAGTGTGAGGGTGTTTGGGCTGGTGATGAAAGAGCTCCGGTTGTGAAGAGTAGAGCTCGAACGGGTCCTTAAACCCTACACCCACGAGTGTCCTCAAGCCTACAGCCGAAAGATCGGGCCCAACCTGGAGCCGTTTGGTCCAGCAGGCAATGGTGCACGACATCCTCGGCATGCGGCTGAACAAAATGCAGGCTGCAGATCAGGGCTTCTGCGGCTCTGGGCTTTAAGCAGAACCGGGTGTAGTGAGTCGAGCCCTGGCAGGGTCGGAGACATTCCGCGGTTTTGGGAGATAGCGTTCTAAGTGGGCCTGGCTGTCATCTCTAGTTCCCCCTGCGTCGATGTTTTCTACTTCCCCTCACAGGGCTTGAGGATATCAGCCGCATCCGAAGGGCCCCCCCGAAGCTGTAGACTCCCGCTCGCGCATCCCTTGCTGACAAGCTGAAGGGTCAAGGGACTTAGGAAGTAGGCCATAGGTAGGCGTAGTGTGTTTTGACAGAGTACCTACAAGCTCCCTTGTCACCTACTTATCGATGCCCTTGATCCTTCAGGTGGGGTCCCCCAGCACCGTCTATAGCGAAAAGACAGCAAGAAGCCCGAGGAAGCATTAGGGGCAAGGACTGTTCATCCGCGCAAAACTGCCAAGAATAAAAGGCTTACAGAAGAGGTACCCTAAGCCCCTAAACCCTAAACCCTAAACCCTAAGTGGGAGGGAAAAAACCCTAAGCCCTAAACCCTATATGAGGCAACCTCTAGTAGGGGACCCCGAGATGCATCCTAAAGCCCTTGGAGGGCTCGGGCCCTAGAGGGAAGCGATTTCGCACTAGCCAGCCGAAGCTGGGGCCAAACACCCGGAATGGAGCGTTGCTTGTTTTTTTTCTTTCGGGCTTTTCGGATCAGGCTTTAGATAGTCAGATAAACTCGTGAGTAGCCGAGTTGTCAAGTCAACAATTGTCTTGCTGCGGGAGTGCTGGGGTTGATGCTGCCGTTATGAAAACAGGGGCTTGCACTCTAATGTCCCAAGCCCGAACCGTCCTCGAACACTAAACTTTATGAAGCTCTTAAATCCCCAAGCGCTAAACTCTAAGCCTCAAGCTCCTTCACTCAGGGAAAAAGGGCGCGTATGGTTCAGGGTCAAAAAGGCCTGCTCTACTCTTGATTGGGGCCCCATGAGATGCGCAAATGCGCCCTGCTGCCCCCGAGCTACACCCTGAACGCTGAACAATCCTGCAATTCGGGCATTGTCCTGGCAAGGTGGGAGGCAACAGTGTAACAAGAACAACCAAACCACAAACTCCCCGAAGCCTGAATTTTGTCTGCTCTTGCAGGTGCCAGTCGAGTCGGAGGATGCCTCGGCCCCACCGAAAGCAAGGCGCGGCCCGGAGTGAGGCGGCGCCCAGAACGATTCAACGAAACCCCGAAGCCGGCGATGAGAAAGCCCAAGACTCCTGGTTTTAGGGTTTAGGGTTGCAAGGGTTTAGGTCAAAAAATTCTAAAGGCACCCCAAAACTGGAAAAATTTCGAAGACGAAACGCTTCAAACTTTCTAGGCAAGTCCTTCAGGTCCTACGACGTGGACGAGGCGGACGCCTTCTGGACCGCGCACGCGGGAGACCAGTTTCCTGAAGTCCTCAATGCCGTCCCTTGCCTCAAGACTCAGACTTTACACTTGGAAGCTTTATATAGTATTAATCAATAATATTTGTAACAATATGAATAATAAAAACAATAAAGATAATGAAAATAACAATAACAATAATAATAATGAAA
>CAJNJA010026430.1:14616-32156 GCA_905231915.1 Symbiodinium necroappetens | reverse complement strand
GTGGTGCCTGGGAGCTTGGCCGGGACACCCAGCAGTTCGGATTTGAAGTCCTAGAAATGAAGATGTTTCTTGATACATCTGAATACTGTACTAATTCTAAGACTTGCGTTGCAGCAACACTACATCACCAATACGAACCGTACTGCTATTATGACACTTGCTGGGCTCTCTGTAGTGTTCGGGATACAGTTGTACAGCACCTAACACCGTTAAAACTCGGAACACCTGAGTCGATAACGCTTGAACGCGTAGATTCTGAGGAAGGGGTTTAGGAGGTTTAGGGTTTAGGACTTGTGGTTATAGGGTCCAGGATAAATCCTAAACAGTCTAAGCCCTGACGTCCTGCCTGAACCCCTGAGGCCCAACCCCCAAACCCTAAATCCTCGTGCATTGCTAGCGAGGCATGGAGCAGGCGAAGAAGCCAAATAGTTTGTTTGTGGTTAGTTAGCGTGTTCTTTCAGAAGCAAAAGCCTCCGGCGCTGAGCGCGAAGCTTTTGAACAACATCGCCCTTGCCACTAGTGGCGCAGCTGGCATTGTGATCGATGAGTCAATGAGGGGATGTCTTCTGAAGAGTTCGGCAATGTCTACACGATGCAAATTGTCAGTTTGATCCACGACAGGTCAGGGATTGCAGAAGCACGGACCAAATTCGCCCAGCAGAGCATGAAGTTCCTCAAAAATCGCTTTCGCTGCCCTGAGGGAAGACGCCAAAGGCAGTAACTTTGAGAATCATGTCTCACCTTCGGAGGCTTCTCTTCACATGCAAGCTTCGTGGAATCCGCGATGGATCTCAAGCTGAGGATCTCTTACAGTCCCTATGATTATGATAAAACAGAGGACCTAGGAGTTCGAATAATTACCCTAAGGCACTTGGACAGAGAAGAGCCCCCGCAGGTACCAAGCCCAGTCAGACGATGGTATGTTGGACCTAAAACCATACTATATGATTCCTTGCACCCTCTAGGTTTGTAGTACAAAGCCTTTTCTAGTCCATATGAAAGCCTTGAAGGTTGCTGACTTGAGAATCGGAGTCCTCCAAAATGTGCGGCTCAGCCGGAACCCTCGACACCCTGGCCTAAACTCTGAACCGTTTAGGGTTTAAGGGTTTTGGGGTTTAGAGTTTAGGGTTTAGAGTTTAGGATTTAGGGTTTAGGGGTTTAGGGTTTAGGCTGGCCCCAACCCTGAACCCCCGAACCCCGAACCCGATGCCCTAAACCGGGCTTGTTCGGACCATTTAGGGCAGGACAGAAGCCTCATTGTTGTCATGCTGGAGATGAGACTGCATGAGCAAGATGTCGCGGCTTTTCTAGGATTCTGGGAGTCCAACCGTAAGTATTTAACATATTTAACAATTATTGTTAATACCACGACAATGTCAAATCATGATATTATTCACTTTGTGTTACTAATTAATAATCGTAGTACGATTATATTACCTGGGTCATTAACTGCATACAAGGCCTGCAAAAAAACGGGACGTACTGAGTCCAGTTACACCCGAAATCCCTGACGAAACATATCCTCACACTTGCAAGCCCGCAACCCGTACTTCCTGAGACGTACGGTGTGCCCGAAACCTATACCCGAAACCCTGCACCCTAAGCCCTAAACCTAAACCCTAAACCCTCATAAGTACAGCGCGCCCTAAACCGTAAGGACTCACCAGCCCAAAGCCTAAATGCTTCAGCCGATCCTAACCCCGAACTTGCAAGTGACCCTGGGCAACTCAGGAAAAGGCGAACCTAAACCCTGGCACGCCCAGGTAAACCCCCCAACACTCACTATACCCCAGTTAGCCCTTAACCTCAATCATCAAACAGAGACTCCCCGCCTCCTAAAGCCTAAGCCCTGACCCTTCAAGCCCTAAACCACACGAACCCTGCAAACTGAAGGTCAAGTTGGGCCGTAGGCTTCGGTTCGCTGGCTTCGACACGGCCATCGTGGCCTCTTGGTTTAAGGCTTTAGGGTTTGGGGGGTTTGAGGTTTCGGGCCCTTAGGCTCGTGGTGTAGGGTTGAGGGTCAGCTCTTACTAGATATGATGCTACTACGAGCGATCTCATTATGGTCTGTGTTCTGACTATCGGTATTCAGAAGGTTTCGGGCCTCAAGGAAGTTTCGAAATCTAGGTTGTGCAGGTCTTTGTGGGCTTCGGGGTCTGTCTGTGTGTGTTGTGTTTACTGGGAGGTCCCTAACATTGACATAGGGGTGGGAATAATTGCTAACAATGTCCCCTTACAATCTCAACCTAGTTTCGGAAAAATCTGTCCCCAAAAAAGAGTCCCTGGTCGAATAATTGCTTCATGCCCCCAAAACCCTAGTCTAATAATTACTTATGCCCCCCAAAGCCCTAGTCCAATAATTACTTAAACTTTATCAAGCCCAAGGCACATTCTTTCCAGATGGGCATCTGGACCCTCAGGGTAATAACTAGTCCCGTCTAGGCCGGAGATGCCCTTGACTCCCATGTTCGCACCTTCGACCTCCTCTAATCATATTGATATCACCTTCTGTTTTGCTTTTTGCTCCGGTAGGGTTTAGGGTTCAGGGTTCCGACGTTCCAACTTCCGTTCGATTTTCCGGCAGGGTATCTGAGGTTGGGTTTTTGTTTGCCGTAGAGGTTCCCGGCATGTGGGTAGTTCTCTAAATTAGGGTCCCTTTTCGGGATCCCTTTTTATAAGGGTGCCGTACTATATTGGGGACCCACAAGGGACCTAAAAAGGGACCCCATTTTAGAGAACTACCCACTTGGGGTTGGAGAGACCAGGACAGCATCGCAGACGCAGCTGCGCTGGCTGCGCAGGACTGATGCTGCATCAATGTGGCTCCTGTAGAGCATGCGGCAGTTTTCCTAAACCCTAAGCCCTATACACCCTAAATTGGTTCCTGTTAGGGATCCTATGTAGGGTCGGAATACATGCTCGTTACTTCAGCCGGCTGTTCCCAGGTTTTGGGGATGAGGCCCTTGCGATGCCTACGTTCTACGTGACCAATCCGGTTTAGGGTTTAGGGGTTTAGGGTTTAGGGTTTCGTGCTGTAGGATGCTAATTGCTTATATAACCCTCGTTTTCGAAACTTCGAAACTTAAGCCGCCAACCCCGCAAGTCGTGAAATCCTAAGCCGAAACACCCCTAAAACCGCACAGCCCCAATCCATACGAATCAAAGGGCCAAAAACCTAGACCTGCCAAGACCCCTGGCTTCAGCCAGCTAGGTCCCTTTTAGGATCCTTTTTATAAGGGTGCCATACTGTTTGGGGACCTCAAGAGGGACCCTTAATTTGCAAAGTACCCATATTGCAATATCTGAGATTTGCAACGACAAACCCAAATCTCGAACCCCAGGTAGTCTTGCGGTTAAGAGTTTGGTCTTGAAGATCTACAGGTTTTATGGTTTAGGGTTTAGTTTAGGAAAGTTTAGGGTTTGGGTAGGGTCGAGGTCTAATATAAATCAATCCCTAAGCATGTCAGCTTAAAGGTAGCATAGAGCCTGAATCACTACCAAGGATTATTCCGTAGGGCCCCTTGTTGAATTAAGCTGCACCATGATTGGCCCCAGTACCCTATTCTCTTTTGTAACGCCCCTACATTATGAAACCCAAAACTTGCAGCATAAAGCCTGAAAAAAAACTCATGTTTCTGAAGGCGCCTGATCTAAGTCCGAGGCCCACCGTCTCTACACCAACCCCCACCTAGAAACAAAGAGTTTCTCGTGTTTCCCACTTCTCGCTCGATAACTCTCTGTCTTTCTCAGTCTCTCTGTCCCTCTCTCTCCCTCCCTCCTTCCTGCCACACACTTCTCATTGCTCTGGATTTTGGGCCATTCTCTCAGAGCTGCTTCTAAGAACGAAGTCAGGAGAAGCGTGAGATGATTCTGCTGCAGGGCTCTCGCTACACCGGTGCCTGTGCAGTGCCTCGGAGCTCCTAGCCTGAACTTGATACTTTGTAGTGTTCAGGATTTAGGGTTCAGGGTGTAGGGATAGGTAATGGGATGTGCAGGGTTTCACAGACAGAGCTCTGATAGTTGTTTTGAGTGTGGGATATGTTAGTGATGAATATGGGATGACATTGGCCAAGATGCGGATTGCGATGGCAGCTATAGAAGAAGATGTGTTTGAATAAAGGTACTCGCAATTCAGCGATAGCAACCGGAACATTATGATGTTGATGACGCTGACGATGATGATGATGAGGAGGAGGAGGTTGGTGACCTTGATAGCTTTGGTGGCGATTATGATAGCATTTCCGACGCTGATGTTTGTTACACTTCTACTGGTGATCCTGCTTCTGCCGGCCCTACTGCTGCCTTTTGATGATGATTGTCGGGATGGTATGTTTTTAGGGTTTAGGGTTTTGGTTTAGGAAGTTTAGGGTTTAGGGTATGAGGTTCAGGATGAGTGTGGAAAGCGTCACGGACGGTTTCGATGATGACACCCCACTCCGAAGACCATCCGTCTAACAGGATGGTTAACGCTTGCCCGCATGGTGAGGTTGTAGGGCGTTTGTAGGGCGTGTGTGTGTGTGTGTTTATGCTCGCGTCGGTTCTGCTATATATATATATACAAACAAGCAAAGAAATATAGGATTATAAATAAATAAATATATATATATACATACACACGTATATATGTGTTCTGTGAGTTTCGTTTTATTCATGCTGATGCTGTTGTTGCCTCTGTTGCTTTTGCCGTTCACCATCGTTCGCGTTGTTGGGCTTCTCGCAGGATCACTGTGCTTTTTCTGATGCTGCAGACATTTATACCCCTCGTCATTGTTTGCATACTTCTGCTGTGCTGATGTTGGCATCTTGTCGGCTCGTGGCACCGGGTGGGTTGCCCCGGCGGAGCCACAAATGGATACATATATATATATACACATACTGGATTGATTTATTTATTTGCTTATGTGTATATATATATATGTAGATACATAGAGAGAGAGAGAGAGAGATGTAGAGTATGTGTGATGTGTATATTATTTAGTATTATGCTATGTTATATTACATTAGTTACATTAGATTCCATTTGGTTATGTATAGGCAAAAGCAACATACACACACATACATATATATATATGTATATATATATATAGATAGATATGTGTATATATATATGTATATATATATATGTGTATATAGATGTGCCCACATACATGTTTTCGCTCTGATGTGGCGGTGAGAGTCCTGCAGCTGCTCGTGGCGGCTGCGTGGCCGTCGCTGTCATTTGGTGCTTTGGAGAGTGATGTTGCGGTTGTTGTTGGGTTTTGGGGTTTATGGCTTCGGGCTACGGCTAGGGTTCAGGCCGAAATCCGAAATCCCTGCAACCTGGCTGCTTCTCAAGCCTTTCCAAACGGGGTTATGTTGGATTTCAGAAGAGCGCACATCTCTCTCGGGACTTGTTACCCGTATCTCACTGAGACATTGACATGACAGGACCCACTGGCCCAACCTTGGAATTCGTCGGCTAAAATCTGAAAATCCCTTAATTCTCGTTTCGTCCCTGCAAATCCACCCTAAACCCTAAACGTGCAAAAGCCCGAGAGCCCGGCTGAACCCGAAGGCCGATCCCTTTATCCTTGTCCAAGGCTCCCTGGAGGCCCAGCTGAAGCAGACCCTCGATCACTATGGCGCCCGCCTCAGAGTATTATATTTATAGATATATAGATATATGTATGTGTGTATAAATAAATAAACAAATATATATATATATATACACGCATATATATATATATTGTTCGATGTTATATATAAATACATTTTCATATATATATATACACACATACAGAGTTCAGGATCATGGGTTGCAGGTTGTAGCCATGTGGGGTTTTGGGGTTCCAGGATGTTTACAAGTCTCAGCATCTCACAGCGCCCTTGTTGTGGGTCCAGCTTCGTGGCCGGGGGGGGGAAGTGTCTCGGGCTTGTTTCAGGCTGAAGGTTCAGGAGTTTAATTTAGGGTGTTCTAAGGTGCTCTAGGAATTTTAAGGTCTAGGGTGAAGCTAAGCCACAAATGGGAAGAAAAGACAACACACACACACACACGCACACACACACACAAAGCGAGAATCCAACATATACGGCGGCCCTTAGATCGGGGTTGGATAGCTTATGTAATACAGAAGCCTAAAGTATTACCAACATTATTCCTTAGAGCCTCGGGGTTCCGTAGTGTAGTTATACTGTAGAAAACCAGAGCCCTAGTTATAAAGGGCTCTATCCTAAGCCCTTCTAGTAGCCCATACAGACCCCTTTAAGGAACACCTTAACATTAACTCCTTCACAAGCAACCTTAATTTTGACATTAAGCCCCCCGATAATAGCTTCTGTATGCCGCCTCGCGGCTGCTCTGCCTATCCTTTCGGTGACTAAAACGAAGGCACTGATTCCTGCTTGAACTCTAGGGTTCCCTTGAACTTTAGGGTTCCCTTGAACTTTAGGGTTTTTAATACGGTTTACGATAAGCGCCCCTTTTGAGGGATCGGTTCAGGGGTTTAGGGTTTAGGGTTTGGGATGTTTGGAGGTTTAGGGAGGGCTTTATTGGGGTTCGAGGGCTTACTGTGCTGGGCATCTGGTGAACACGACAAAGCGGCAACGTGGTTGGTTCACATATCCCTCCAAACCGCTCCACGCATCAAAGCAGCACCTACTGGAGGAGAAGCAGGGTTTTGTTGAACCCAAGGTTCTACCTCAGTATAGCAGAGTGGGTAATATATATATATATATAGCAGGGGTAACCTTCAACCGTTTTCGGTGCAATAAAACCCCATAGTACAATCCCAAAGGGATAACCTTGAGTTCCCCGTGGGCTACTGACATTGAACACCTGACCCCTTAGATTCGACAGATGCATTGCCAACATCTCATACCGAAGTCTTTGAGGCTTCAGGCATGAAAATTTCTGCTCTCTTGGGATACCTTGAAGTTCACTCGTAGTTGTACGTAGGGTTGCCGGTCCTTTCTCAGGGGTTGCTTACAAGCATGTATAACTACGTTTGCCATACGTTTCTGAAAGAAACAACCGACATTATTACACCCAATGAACGTCTGCCTATGTAGGAAAGGTCTGAAGCACGCGGTAATGTTTCTAGAGCTTCTAGTTGACAGGCTTGACAAGCCGCAGCCGTCCACGCTGCCGAAACGCAATTACACCCACACCCACGCATGCACGCGCACAGAGAGAGAGAGAGAGAGAGAGAGAGAGAGAGAGAGAGGGGGAGGGAGAGTGAGATATGCACGTATATATATATATATTTATATATATATATACATACAGCACACAACAACCATAGCCACAACCACTTTGCCATAGCTTGCGGAAGCGCCAGCCCGCCCTGAACCGTGTCCGACCCAGCGTCCGCCGGCGCGGCGAACGAACCTAGACCCTAAATCCAAAACCCCGGAAGGAATCCTCTTGGATCCCGGAAGCATGGCGTCTCGATGTGCGGCGGCCCGACAAGACAAAGAGCCCATGAAGCTGATTTTCTGGAGTTGCATGATTGAGGGTTAAGGGGTAAAGAAGAGAGCATAACCGGGGTTCAATGTAGCCGTTCGAAGTTAAGGGTCTTTAGTAGCAGCCCCGCAAGCTTTCTATATCAACCGAAGACCATCTGCTGCTCAACCCTTCCGAGCCATATCGTGTCATTTCAGCTCATGTAAGACACAAGGACAACCATCACTCTCGAACATGTGTCAGTTTGTTTGAGTGGCCTTGCGCACTGTGCACGAGTGCAGTTCGACTTTTGTCTCGCAGGCTGTGCCGCAACCACAACCCCAGTTTACCGCGCTCCGCAGGTGGGCAAACAAGCACCGTATATCGAGAGGTAATTATATGTAACCTCATGGAGCAGAACTGAAGAAAATGTTGCACCAATACGAATGGCCAGTGCCCCTAGGACCGTACCAGCTTTCAATAGAGCGGACTCGATCATGAACGCTCCACCACGCCTGGGGCACTGGCGCTTCCAGAACCTCAAGCCCGACAAGCCCTAGCCAAACCCCAAGCCGAACAAACACGCCATGAACACCTAAGCAAGTCGACGGCTGAACAATTAAACAACATACTCAAGCAGAAGCACCCAAGCTTAATTCCCTATACACCTGAACCCCAAACTCCTCACCCGAAACTCCTAACCCTAGACCCCTCGGCCGAGGACTGCAACGGCCATCAGTTCCGCCTTGCAAGTGCTGGGGAGGTCGAAGGGGAGCTCCATGCCAGCACCGTGGAGCGCTACACGGAGACCCATCGGGGATTAAGGGTTTTAGGTTTGGGCTTTAGGGTATCATAGAGGCTGCCGGACTAGGGCTTCAGGGTGGGGGCTTAAGGGTTTCATGAAGCTTCGGGTCATCTTGCCGGGGTTCTGAGGTGCAGCTTGGGTTGGGCTGTAGGGGATTCTTTGGGGGTCAGGGTCTGGTGGTTGGACTTAGCTTAGCGGAGTAGATATGTTTCACTCAAAAGGCTTAGGGGTTCAGGATATCGTCTGCATTGGGGTTTTTAGTTTGAACAGATCTTCGTGTTTGGCGCAATGTCGCGCCTGAGGGTCATTAGCTTAAGCTTCTTACAAAGTTGGAGCGTTCTTGAAGGATTCAGGGTTCGGGTTTGTGTTTGGGGCTTAGAGGGTTCATGTTGTACTTGAGGTTCAGTGATGACTCATGTTTTCAGCGTAGCACGTCACATCAACAGAACAGCAGTGCGAAACGCACCGGTAAATTCAAGAATGCTATTACCAGTAGCGAAGATGAGGTTGTAGCAGACGTACTAGTCGTGTTTCGTTACCAAGGGTTGAGGTCCATGGTCTGTAGGCCTAGATAAATGCGTCCTCAAATCAAAGGTGGTTCAGGACCAAGACTCATAGACCCTAAATCCTTATAAACCCTAGTACCTAAACTTTCGGCACGACAGGAGTTCTGGCGCTGCTGCAACTGCCGGAAGCTCTACTGGGAAGGTGTGCACCGAGATCTTTGAGCGCTTAAGCATGCTTCGCAGCGACTGCACGAATAAATGCTAGTATGCAAACGCTTAGCTGCTTAGGTATAAGTGTAAAAAATGGGCTCCTGGAAAAAAGGTAGTGAGTGCAAATTTGGGGTTGTACTATGGGAAGACGAGTAGTCCAGCCGGCTACATGCTGGCACCAGTACCATATCACATCACACACCAGCATGAAAAGCGCATATGATCAAATACTGCTTGGCAGGTTTAGTGCCAGGGGTTCCGAACTAACACATGCTCTGAAGAAGGACAGCTTTGGCATATCGATCATGTGTGTGTACACACATAATGTATTTTGTGCATATATACACATGTACATACTGTGTAGCAGGTATTAGCACAGAGCAACAGGATTCAGCGATTCGGGCAGGTTGGAGAGCGGCTGCCTAGCCTCAGATTCCTCGGTCGATCTCCTCCGTGCTGAAACCCCGTCGAAAGCGTTCAGAGTACTTACGTGGGTCTGCTTGTGTGTGTGTGTGTGCGTGCGTGAGCGTTTGTGTCAGGGGCATACAATCGTCAGCAATAGTGATCCATGATATGCTGTTATGGTCCTTATATAGCTATGCTATAACGTAAAAGAGAGTGACCGAGTATGATCTTTACCATGGACCCGATGAGACAGTGTACAATGCCCCCTAGGGCATGACCCTCAACTTTCTTCCTTTTTCAGACATGCCTTCAACAACTCATCACGCACACTACGCGCCTTTTCAAACTCCACTGCAGCGGACGGCGCAATGCAGTGAAAAGCCGTCTCAGGTAGGTGCCTGAGCCAGTTGAACCAACACCAGATTCGCAAACAACACCCTGCATCCCAGAATGCATAAGCCGCAGTATGCTCCTATAGGGTACAAGAGCTTTTCTTCCTTGTACACTACATTAAATGTATATGTATGTATGTATGTATTTATGTATGTATGCATGTATGTATGAGTATATATATATATGTATACTAACCGAGCCACCGGTGATCGCATGTAGGAAGACATGAAAGCACATAGTAATTATGCCCTGCATCCCCAAACTAGCCAAGTCTTGAAGGGGCTGCGTTCGAGGCCGAACGGCTACATATGTACACATATAAACACTTGCACAGACACGCATCGCATGCACATGCAATGTAGTGCAATGTAGCTGTAATGTAACGAGCTGAAATGTAATTTAAGTCATGTAATGTAATGTTATAATGTAGTGTGGTAACCAATGTAGCAATGTAGTGTACTGTACTGCATTGTAATGTGTTTGTAGCATAGTGTAGTGTAGCGTACAAGTACACAGCAAGGTAATGGCAGCGGACTGTGATAGGTACGTATACTCATGAGCATAGCGCATGTTTGCAAGGTGGCGCCTGGTCTCGCTCAATGCGGGCTTTGGGTACCCAAAACTGGACGGGCGACGGACAAAAAGGATCACAGTATCTCTAAATGCAGTGCCTGGAGTAGACCCAAGAGACATTTACACCCATAGGCTCCATTGTAGTTCCATTTTCTCTATCCCCCCAAAACAAAGAACTACAATGGAGCCTATGGGTAAACCCTAAACCCCGAACCCAGAATTGCGGGGAAGCTCGTTGGAGGCAGCTTCCGAAAGCCACGTACCCTACATGGGTAGTTCTCTAAATTAGGGCCCCTTTGCGGCACCCATACAAAAAGGACCCTACAAGGGACCCTAGTTTAAGAGGCCCATATCAGACGAAAGTTCCCAAGGAAGAGGTCCCAAAGCCTGGCAAAGTAGGAGCTCTTTGTCATAATTTGTCATACCAGACCAAGACAAGCGGAGCCCTTTAGAGTGTAGGGTCTAGTGCCAAAGAAGGGTCTATGTAGAGTCGGACGTCAGACTGATGCTGAGCTGGCGGGGGGGTCGGAATAACTTCAAACCGCCGTTCCTAGAAAGCGCTCTGATGCAGGCTAGGCCTTGCCCTGACCCTAAACCCTAAGCCCTAAGGCCTAAACCCTGATCCAAGCTTTCGGTGAACTCAGTCGAACCCGAAGCCCCACAACCACCGGAACCCTTTCACCGATGGGGGTCCTGTGCTTCCTAGCGCTTTGGAGCGAGCGAAGTCAACAAGTCTTCGTCATCGTGGGTTCAAAAACCATGCAATCGCTAGACACCACAACCGGAGTTAAACCCAGTACCCCACTGATGGTATGCGTGTCTATATGGGAGTTTCCGAAAATAAGGGGGTACCTGATATTGGGGTCCTTGTAATAAAGATCCTACTGTGTAGGGTACTATATTAGGGTCCCGTGTTTTCGGAAAGCCCCATATGCCGTATCTGCTGAGTTTGGGAGTCTAGGGGAAGAGACTTCTCTCCCGTGCGCGAGCAGGCCTGGCCCGCGTTTCTCCAGGCCGGATTTCTTTAGGAGTCTATCGAGATTTTTTGTGGGCTTCCATTGGGATTTCTTGGGAGTGTATAGGGTTTAGGGTTTAGGGTTTAGGATAACGGAACGGGGTTTCCTCTGCACGAGACATTTTTTTGGAGTCTCAGGGTTTTGGGGCTAATCTAGGGGCCTCAGGCATTTGAAAAGGGTCTCGGGGTAACATGGTTGTTCTACAAGAGTATAACTATCCATATAGGAAGCATAAAGGGACATATAAGCTTTTTGAGCCCTGATTCCTGATCTCTATACACCAACCCAAATCACATGTTGCGTGCAGAGACAAAAAAATTCACACTGCTTAGCACATGGGTAATGAGTAATCCTATACCCTGATAGACCGAAGCCTGAAATCCTAGATCGATCGTAAACCCCAGGACCTACACTCCGAAGCTCCATCAGCTGTACCGAGCTACTAGGTGCCTTTGAAGCTCCGGATAACCCTAAGCCGTGTACCCCGAACCCTAAACCATCCTAAACCTTAAACCCCCCAAATAAACCCTATAGCCATCCTAAACCCTAGACCCTAAACCCTAAATCCCGAATAGGCACCAAGAAAAAGGATGTCCGTGCTAGACCAGGTCCAAGTGCAGCCCTCCACTGCGTCGGCGAAGCCCGAGGAGGCGTGCGAACTTCGATACGGGGCGAGTCTGATTATGGCACCAAAATTAAGCAAAACAAAAAGGTTCAGGTTTCAGGGCCGAAAATTTTTCGACAAGATCTAATGAAACAGGTTTTCAGGTTGAAGGCTTAGGGTTGTAGAGTCCAGCCGCTTTGGGTGAGGTATCGTGGCTTACATGCCTGGGCTGAAGAGGACCCGTAAGACTGGAGATGGCCTGAAAACCTGACCCCCTAAAAGGCTAATTGGTCAGCCTCTCCAGATTGAAGGATTAGGGGTTAGGTCAATAGATCATCCCCGTCGCGACGCAAAGCCGTTCATTACGGGATTCACGCATTCACTGTGGCCGGTTTAGTGTTTCAGGTTTAGCGTTCGTGTCTTCGGGCCCCTACATCCTAAACCCTATAAACCCTAAACCCAAGGCCCTACAGAAAAAGGCCCTTGAACAAATACAAAAAAGCACCCTAAGCCCTGAAGGGAGGGCTTCAAGGGATGGGGTTTGGGTTAATTTCAACCGCATGCAAGGCCCGGTTAGGGGCCAGGGACCAACAGCCCAGGGTTTTGGGCTTAGGATGGTCTAGGGTTGAGGGTTTTAGGGTTTTAGGGTATAGGGTTTATAGGGTTTAGGGTTTAGGGCTTAGGATAGTTTAGGTGTTTGTACTATTAGGGTTTTGGTAAGGTGGAGCCGGTGCTTCTTGTTTGCGGCGGAACATGGGGGCTTAAAAACAATACAAACGTTCCTGAGGGTTCCTTTTCAAAGCTAGAGTATAGTATACGCCAAAATCCTGTTCTATTTGTAAAGGCCCCTACTGTAGGTGCTCTGTGTAAGGACATTGTAAGGGGCCCTAGACAGAAACTAGCTTCTCAAAGAAACTTGCACCTCATGAGGCCCCATTTTAATTTTTTCTGCGGAGTACACCCAGAGCCGGACTTAATTCAGCAGTCGTAGAGATTGGTAATACGGTAAGCCCCAATGCAGTTGACTTTGTCCGCCCTCATCTTCAGTAGCAGTAGTTTTGGTAGCAGCAAGTGCCCCAGAACCACTCGGAGAAACAACGGCTGCTGGTAATCACGCCGCAGCGGAACTCCCGTGTGATCAGGCAGTGGCACAGCCCGCTGTGGCCGTGGCCAGCCAAGTCGCTGATGAGGCTGATGGGATCCTTCGGAACGAAAGTATCACATAATTCGCCAGTATCACAAGATGACGACAAGTTCCTGCTACTGCTGCAGCTTCCTTCGACCCTTCCGCTACTCTCCTACTTTTACTGCTACTGCGACTAGGACTGCTCCTGGGCCTCAAACCACTTTAAAGATGTGGTGCCCAGACTTTCCAACATGCTTCCATTAAGGAAATATTTGAAATATACCTTATATCATATTAGGGGTACTACAATTATTCATGGTATCTTCCTTAATTCAGGGATTTTGGAAGGTTTAGGTGGCCATCCTGTCCTCCATACTACAGTGTAGCATCGTGTATTACATATTATATTATGGCATATTGCAGTACACTTATAGTATAAGATGTGGTGGTCATCCTTCCGAGCAGTGGGGACTTGTAGGTGCAGCGCTCACTGTTGAGGAATTCGAGCTAGCTCAGGGGTTTTAGAGCTCACTGTTTGGGGTGCAGGATGTATATAGTTAGCAGCCCAAACCCTAAATCCTAAACCCGAAACCCTAAACCCTAAAGTAATCCCGAAACCCTAAACCCCAAACCCTAAACCCTAAACCTATATGCCCTTCAGCCCGGCCAAAGTTGATACGCCCAATCCGACATCTAACTCGCATGCGCAGCGTCCAAGGGAGCACTCACTTAGGTAAGCCAGAGGCTGGGTTTAGGGTTAGGGTTTCGGTTTCAGGGTTTAGGGTTGCTTGGTTTTTAGTTTGCGCCGCTTCCCAAGTTGCCCTGCAGTTCCTGAGACTCAAGCCCAAAGCTCTCAAGCCCAATAAGACCCGAGGAATTGTCAAGATTACCCCTCCACTAGAACCTATATAATATGCCTTAAGGGAGCCCAAAAAGACTCCTTTAACAGGAACCCTCAACACAAACGGATTGTACACATAAGGGCCTCTATCATAAAGTTAAAGCACCAGGTGCGGGAGTCGTTGAGTTCTCCTGAAAACGAGGAGAGGTCTTTGCATGGACCCTGGCTGATGCTTTTGAGCTTTCAACTTTAGGGCGTATGGTACACGATTGAGTTCTTAGGTTTTTGGGTTTAGGGTTTGCGGTTTTGGGTGTCTGCATTCACGTGTATAATTTACATGTATATATATATATATTAATATTAATATATGCATCCCTACACATATATATATATATACATACATACTGATTGTGTTGACCTGATAATAATAACACCCCCTCCCCTTGATTGATTTCAGGGCCCGGCTGTGGGGGGGATTGATTATTGAGGGGGTGTCGGTCGTCGTAGCACAGTACAGTATTACAATAGTACAGTAGTAGTACAGTATTACAGTGGTAATTACATGTTTAGTATGTCTTTCAAGAGCTACTCTCTCTGCAATGCTGGAAGGGTCGCAGTCTGTCTCTCGTTCTCTCTGCAATACTGGAGCGGTCGTGGTAATTGCTTGGCTTCTAAAGCTTGCTGTCCTGTCGAATCGAAAGCGTTCCCAATGAAGGGCTTGGCTTCTAAAGCTTGTTTTCCTTTTTGAATCGACAGCTTTCCCAATCAAGGGCTTGGCATCTAAAGTTTGCTTGCCTTTTCCTGGATTCTGCAGGCACCACCAGAAGGCTCTCCCCGGGAGGAGTTTATAATCGAGGGGGGTTTATAATTCGGAAGAACGGCTTTTGTTAGTACCCCATCAGGGTGGATTGATTTTTGCTGCGGGAATGCAGAATTTTATTAACGAAGGCATGGTTTCTGAGATCCTCTAAATTTGCGGTTTCGGAGTCCCATGGCTTGTAAGGCAACGCTTTCCCGATCAAGGGCTTGGCTTATGAAGCTCTGCAATGCTCGCAGATTCCCTCTCTGCCGTGCTGGAAGGGTCGCACTAATTACAGTTTGTCTCTCTCTGCAATACGGGAGCGGTCGTAGTAATTGCAGGTTTCCCTCTCTTTGCAATACTGGAGCTGTTTATGACTAAGCTAAGCACACCGACATGACGAAGATCTCCCCAAAAAATGGGTTTAGGGTGCCGGGTTTTATAATTGAAGGGCGGTTTATAATTGAGTTCTGGGGGTCGGGTTTGAAAATTGAGGGGGTTTTAATTATGATGTCAACATTGTATACGAGGTTCTTTAGGAATTTGGTGATGGAGCAACTGTAGATCTATGTGATATTTCTTGCATCTGTACAACGCTTTACCATAAACCTTGAATCCTGTTTGCACTCCCAGCAATATCCTCAAAAACCCTAAGTCTTCAGTAGCAAAGAGCTTCGTTGAGTTTGCAACGGTGCAGGGTTTGGTATATGGAGAGCTCTCGCATGAAGCATAGATATCTGGCCAGGTGCTTTCCGATGTTGATAAAATACTTCCTTCCTTCTCACCTACAAGCCTTGCTAATTCCGATTAGTTTTGGAAGCATGTTCCACATGCAAATTGGGATGAAAGGTTCGGGATTAATATGTTCTGATCGTACTTGTAGGTGCGGATGTTTGGACTTAGCGGCTTGTAGTCTAACTTGCGGTGGTTTCGGTAGCAAGCTTGAAGGATCAGTTATATCTGTTGCCCAACGCTGCTCCCGACCTGTAGCCTGGCTGCCTGCTGCGACGAGGCCTCCAGCCTTGATCCAAGTAGGGGCCAGCCAGGAGATTCCGACGGATCTAGGCTGCAGTGATTGCCACAGACACCCTCTCATCTCTGAGGCTAGATTTAGATTCCCGGTTTAGTTGAGGGGCCCTAAACCACACATAAACGCTGGATGCTGGATGTTCACTAAGGGTTTGGCTTTGGAGGGTAGGAGTGCCGACACAGCGATACCTCCCTGTCGCGCTGGTGCTAATTACTTAGCTTTGCGATGATGGAGCTGCCGGGATCATAGTACCGAAAAAAATGCGGTATATCCTGCATCATGTGTGGTGTATTGATTGTATCCCGTAAGCCGTTTCTACCCACGTAGGCCTCTGAATGGCAGTTTGAGAAAGATAGAAACCCCAACACAGGCCAGTGTCCTGAGTGCTCAGACCCTCAAACCACCTCTCCCTGACTGTTGGAAGTCCCTCGACCAAACAAACCCCAAAAACAAGACAAATACCTAAACCCCTACATCCTACACCCAACACCCTAAATTACATTGCGGACCTTAAACCTACAGCCCTCAACCACAAAACCCACACCAGAACCCTCATAAATCCCTTTACAGGATTCCTGTAAAGATGCCTTAAGCCTTAAGCCTTAGCCCTACACATCCCCCTGTAACCTCAGGAAAATCCTTTTGGGTTTCCAAAGACGGAGCCCGAAATCCAAACAGAGGCCGGCAGCATTTTTTGGTTTGGGGTTAAAGGCCTCTGCGGTTGTAGGTTCTTGCAAAGGGTTGCCTATACGACTATAATAAGCTGTAAGGGGTATGTTCAGAGTTGTTTGAGCCGTTGTTGGTTTAGCAGTTTTTTGAGGGAGCCATGAAAAGGGTTCTACGTGGGATGTACAAGGACGCTGAAAAATCAGTAAGGGTACTTGACCTGTGGGAGTGGGGTTCAAGGCTGAAGGCTTCGGTGCTGTGGGTTTCTGGAGGTTTTGGGTTTTAGGGGTATTCAGGTTCAAGGGCTCAGGGTAAGGAGCCCAACGAAGATAGTTACGCTTGCGGCTGCTTTCGTACAACTACACGTATGTTGGTATGTGCTGTCTTGACATCGATAGTGAGATGTGTACTGCCTCTGTGTGTATGGTTATATACAAACGAACGCGTGCGGGTTGCATTGCAGCTTTATGCAACCATGCAAACATCTGGTGTGTATGTGCATAGATGCTAGTGTAGGTGAGAATGGTAGTGACTGTTGTAACTTTGATGACGATGACAATTCTGATGATGTAATAATGCCAAGAAGAAAGATGATAGTGATAATAAGAACGGTACGCATTACATTGCTAAGGACAATTGACAGTGAACATGCCGATGATCCTGGTATTTTTGTAGGCAATCTAGTACATAATCCAGTAGTGGTAGTTGTAATAGTTACGAGTATGAGATAGTGAGCTAAGGACATTAGTAAATAAGAGCCACCGTAGCAAAAATGATAACCACACCGATAAAAAGCAGTATGGTCACCAGTGACAACAAGATTACTCGTGCAAACGCTCAACCGTTCAGCTTTCAAGGTGTATTTTGCAAGTCAACCCTAAACCCTTAAACTCCAGACCCTAACCCCCGCCCCCCTGGAGATGGCACCACACCTGTATGCATCTCTTCGGCCCTCAAAGCTATTTACATTTACATATACGTATGCATGCCTACCTACCTGCCTGCCTGCCTGCCTGCCTGCCTACCTACCTACCTACCTACCTACCATACAATACACTACGTCACATTACGCTACACTACATTGTCACTACATTACATGACATCACATTACTACGTGCGTACATACATAAATGCATACGTACATAC
>CAJNJA010026430.1:0-14111 GCA_905231915.1 Symbiodinium necroappetens | reverse complement strand
CATGCATGCATGTATTAGTATGCACCTGTGCATGCATACATATATACGGTGTAGATATGTACTGAACAGACAAACATGTATATAACATGTGTGTGTGTAAGAAGCAACACGGCAATCGCTAATTATAACTCTATATATATAACACACACATGCATATGCAGATTCTTTACAGGCCTTACAGTTGTTAAGATGAATTGCTGGCAGGGCTGTTAAGGGTGCTGCCCAAAACCCAACCGGCCCCAACCCCTACGAAAAAAAAATCGATAGTACAGGACCCTCAACTCAAAGAACCGTCAAGTTCCCCCACAAAAGGCCCTCTAAACCATCCCTATGAATCGCTCTCTTATGCAAGCCCCGCCGAAACCCTAAGCCACCTTACGTAAGCCATGCTAAATCATATCCCCGCCGCCCCTAACTCCCACACCTTGAGCCCGAAACCCCCAGCTCGAATCTCCTAAGCCCCGGAACCCCAAGATTTTAAACCCCTAAACCCTAAAACCNNCCCTAAACCCAAACCCCTAAACCTCTAACCCCTAAACCCCTAACCCCCTAAACCCCAAACCCCAACCACCCTAAACCCCAAAATCCCCAAACCCAAAGCCAGGCCCCCGGCTTCTGCGAGCTCTCCTGGGAGCCCGGAGAGGTGGCTTCGGTTCACACCTAGAGAGCTTAATTAAGGAATATACCTTAAGTTATAGGGACCTTAATATTATGACTTAATTAAGGGATATTGGGCTCTCTGGGCAAGAAGGGACTTTCCGAAAACTAGGGTACCTTAATTTGGGGTCCTTAGGTTCCTACTATTTAGGGTACTATATGTAGGATCTTACTATTTAGGGTACTATATTTAGGGTCCCCTATTTTTGGAAACCACCGGAAGGGTTTGGGGGTTGAGGGTTTAGGGTTTTGGGCCCTCGGGCTTCGAGGCTCAGGTTGAAGTGTTCATGCGATTCTTCTAGTGGTTCACAGTTTGTTGTGACCGGTTTCTAGGGTTTGCAAAGGGTTCTTCAAGAAGGTTGTGCTTGTAATTGGTTTCTGTAGTGTTTTTTCGATGCAGAATTTGTTTTGAAGGGTTTCATGAGGGCGTTTCTAGAGCTCACAAGCGCTCAGGGCTTACCTGTGGCTCCTACTGTCTACGATTTTCTGACGATTGATTCGTTTTGCACTGTACTTAACCCCATAAGACATATGAACACTACACAACCCCATAAAATTCCTTTAAGATGTTGCGCTATTGGCTCTATTCTTTAAGGCCCTAAACCCTACACCCTAAACCCTTTGCAAGAAAGCTTTGGCCGAGTCCGCGTGATCTTGTCGAACCGCGAAGCCCTGGCTCGCCTTCTTCAGCTTCACCGTGTCTCTGCAAGGATTTCATAGGGGCTGATAGTTTAGGGTCTTTAGGGGTTTAGGGTTTAATATTCCAGAGGCTCCCAGTATAGCCCAAAGTAGGTACTAGTTCTAGGTTTTCGACGCCGGAGTAGGTACTCTTAGTATACTTGGAGGTATCTATAGAGTATAGGAGTCGGAATAGTTCCGAATAGTATCCCCTTTATCGTTGCTATACAAACCCTATTCTGCTTTAATGTAGGGGCCTCAATAATTACCTATGCTATTTTGGAGGTTCCTTATTAGACTTATAGTATGATATACCCCAAATCCCTATTTTAAGTATTAAGACCCCTACATTATTCAGTCCCTTATTGCAGTTTGTTGTGTTTCTGCTCAAAGGAACAAGGGTAGGGTTGAGGTTGTAGGGCCATTGATGAGGATTTGGGATGTATTGTTTCGGGTGTAGGGTCTTATGGGGGTGACTTGCGATTAAGCTCATGCACCCCAAGCCCAGGAACACATCCAGAGGTCCGACTACGCCTCAAAAACCCTGAACCAACGGCACTAAGTGGGCGAACTGTGACACGCGCACAACAGCGCCAGGAGCATGAAGAGACTCAGTCTCAAAGCAGCCAATGGTTCAGGGTTCACAGATCTTTCTGTGTGCCTTTCATAACCTTCATGAGTCTACATAAGGTGGTATCCGGATGCGGTCAGCTATAATACGAGACTTTCAAAGCCTTCTCAGAGGTCAGCGGCTGTTGGCTTCTTGCGGATTCTACGCTGAATCTCTCTCTGTCTTCCTTAACGAACCACGGAGACACCAAGCACTGATAGATGGGCTGTTGCGCCGACTGTCCGAAACCCAGAACTCCTAAACCTAGCCTAAACCCTAAACCCTGATTTCTAAGCCTGATTGCTGAACCGAAAGCGACCGGAGCCCCTACCCTCAACCGTAAAGCCCGAAAATCTGGCGAGCCAGAGGCCCGCGGCAGAAGCCGCAGAATCCCCTCGTGACTCCGTGTGCCGGCCTTGTCGTTTGACACCAGTTTTTGTTAGTTAATTTGGCTTCCTTGTTCGGGAGGAAGGAGGGCGGGTGAGGGGGGGGTTCTCGAACTTGTGCATGTTGAATGAAGGTCTGCCTCTTGAACATAGGACTCTGCAGAATTATGGTTCAGAGGATTTGGTTTGGAGAAGCCCCTCGACAGTCATGGCATATTCCTCAACTGAATGGCTTATGGACCTCATATAAGAAATTGTACGGAACCCTATAAGTCCAGAACCTCCACATGCCACAAGCACCCTTAGCGGAGCCCTGAAAGGCGTGGGTTAGCTTTCGAGGTCTGAACCCTAACCCCTAAACCCTAAAGCCCTAATCCCTAAACCCCTAAACCCTAAAGCCTCTTGGCTTAGCTTTCGAAGTCTGAACCCTAAACCCCTAAAGCCCTAAACGCCAAACCCTCGTGGCTTAGCTTTCGAGGTCCAGCCCTCCACGAGGCAGGAGCGGCGGTGCCGGAAAGCCTCCACCCCCACCGCCCAAAAAGGCAGGAGCCGGGGGGCTCCTCTGTCTGGCTCAAAAGGGTTTAGGAATGTTTAGGCTTTAGGGTTTAGGGTCGAGGGTTTTGGCTTCAAGCTTTGGGTTTGATTTTGCAGGAGTTTTTGTATGTCACGAATACATGTATCCTTGGACAGTAAAGGTTCCTTTCAGGGTTCTAGGTTTCTACATAAGGGTCTGGGCCGCAGGGTGTGTGGTTGAAGATTTGTTGCTGACTTTTGTTTCAGGACAGTAATTGTCCTCGCCTTAAATAAGCGGTACCCTACATTTCTGCACACTACATCACAGGGTTGGAGTTGGAGGTATACTTGTGAATCTAGCTACCTAAACCCTAAACCCAATACGATTTTGGATGATTTTGGAGCTTATGCTTGAAACTTAAGGGTTTCGAGATCCACGATGCGGGGTTTGCGCGACGCTTTTCTGGAGTCTGCAAAGAAGCTTCGAGGGCTTATGTGGTTTAGGCCCTAGAGACCCTTAACCCTAAGCCCTCAAGCCTAAACCCAAATTTGGCCCTGAGCTGAAAGCTTTCAGGTTAAGGCCTCCACGGAATGTTTCTTTTGCCTGGGTTTTGCTGCGGGCAGCCCCAACGCTCGTTTGCAATCCCCACATCATTAGCATTTTCCATACACTTCAACAGTTCAAGTATGCAGAAGGACACCCTATCTGATTAATTAGACGCACACATCTTCTTGCTTTTGTACGCCTACAGCGGCGAGTCGTGAATGAAGTCCTTCTAGACATATACGCAACCTGAGGCATGCTAAGGCCTTCTTAACTCAAGAAAGTACTAAGAACGCGTGGATGCCCGGCACCACCACCTTAGCAGAAACGCCTCATTTGCATCGCAGATGCCCTAAACATCATGAGCATCACACTCTCCTGACCCCTGAAGCACCGGACTAGCCTCTATACTCTAAGCTCTTGAGTTAACATCTGCCGAAGGCTTGGCATGCTCCAAGCATACATGCTTTGATTTAGGGTGCAGAGTTTAGGGTAGCACTTGCCTACTTCGGGGCTGTTGGGAATGCGAGGACTAATCCTGTCAAGTGCCGCAAACTGCAAACGATGACGAAGCCATGCCAGGAAACCCCGCCGCTTTTGCCACTGCCGAAGAGGGAGGAGAGATGTGATGCTTGTGGGACTACTAGCAACAATACTAATAATTTAGTAGTACTAGTACGCATGATAAATAACGTCAATAATGGCAAACATAATAATGATATTGATCAGTCGACCAAGAGTAGCCGAGACAGTTGTAATTGCATGGATCATGGCTCTTAGTCATGTGTTTCTGTGCGACACCTACACCCTAAAAGTCAACAAGTTGAACAGGATATGTCCAAGCACGTTTGGTCATGCCGGCTGAAGAGTCACTCCCGCTCCGAAACGGCAGGAACTGGAGCCACCGATATAGCTTGAAGGGCGCCGTTTCAGTCTGTGTGTTTGGGGCTCTCGGTTACGGCTTTTTGCGTTCAAGTCCTTATACCAACTAGGGCCCAGACCCTAAAGCATCGAACCTTTCTTCCCCAAAACCCTAGGCCCGTAATCAACCCGTAGACCCAGAAGAAAGACACTCCTCAAACTTTTCTGCCCCGAACCCTAGCAAAACGGGCAGGAGGAAGAAGAGCCATTGGAGGATCGGCAACAGGGTTGAGGGTTTAGGGTTTAGGGTTGAGGGTAAGTGCTAAGTTTAGGGGTGTTGCGGTTTAGCGTTCCTTGGTTCTCGTTGAGGAAAGGAAGTTCAAGTTCTGACAATTGGGATGTCCAGTAAGTAGTGCAGTTTCTGGATGGTGGTAACGGAAGCTGGCCTTTAATTCTTTAACAAGAACCCATGATAGGGGTGTTAGGGTTTAGTATGCGAAACCCGAAGACCGGGTTCAGGATGCACTTCATCACATTCGAAACGTGATGAAATCTGTGGTATTCATCAAATTTCATGTTTTGTATCAGTCTTCAAACATGTGTTTATACTTTGTATCTATTCAAAGAAATGTTTGTTTCAAGAGAAATGTTCAATCCAACGAACCATATTATATATTCACAGCAAAAGAAACAATTTGAATGCATTTTCTGATATGTGCGTGCCGACTCCCGAGACAGCAAGTATGCACACAACAAAAGGGCAGCGCTGTTCTATAAAACCTGGGAATCTACTCATTCAGGTATTGTCTCTTGCCACATTCCCAAACCTTCTGCAAGCCTTCGGCTTTAGCGCTATATAAACTTGGCGCTATTCAGGGCTCATGCAGGGGTTTCGGGTGCCGCCAGAACCCGAAACCTTAAACCGATAGACCCACAAATCCCTAAACCCTAAAACCCGCAACAAATAAACGGTAAAATCCTAACCTTTAACTTAAATCTCAAGCCCTCGGGTTAAAACCCGAAACCCCTGAACCCCTAATTCCTAAAACCCTTGTAAACCATAACGGCCCTAAAACCCTGTAAGACCCTCCAGGGCAAAGCCCTGAAACCCTGAATAGGTAAACCTTACAAACCGTATAAAGCCTTCCCCTTCAAAACCCGAAACCCTGAAACTCTAAACCCCTAAACCCGAAGACCCTTTACAGCCTTGAAAGACAAACCACTACAACCCTCAACCTCTTAAGGCCATAACCCCCAGCCTCTGAATAGATGTGTTAAAAAGCATTTAAGTAAATAAGTACCTGTAGACATTATGTACATATACGTTTTTGCATACATACATATGTATATAGAGGTATAGGTATGTATAGAGGTATAGGTATGGGTACCGACAAAGATAAAGTTATATAGCTATATAGGTATAAAACAGGTATATAGGTATATAGATGCACGGATATACAAACAAATATATATATATATGTAGATATACAGCTATAGATATAGATATGTAGGTGTATGTATACAGAGAGAGAGAGAGAGATGTAGATATGGATATAGACATATACCGATGCGTGCACATATATATATATATATACATATATATACATAAACTATATGAAAACCATTACCAGTCAGTTAGAAAACCAATAGGCACACTGTATATCCAGATCAATCCAGTTATAGCTTCTATATTGATTAAATCATTCGAAAACGCCATAATCAAAACCAATCTAAAAATATATGGTTTGTATTGATCGGAATCAATAATCGTTGCTCAGGGGAAGGCTGTTTGGGCTTTAGGCTGCTTGTGGGGCTTGGGTTGTTTTGTCTCAGGGAGCTTGCAGTTTCAGCTTTTTTAGTAGTCTGGAGTCAAGAGCTGCAGGTCCTGACGTAGGGCCAACTTAGGGTCTTATGGGCTTATAGGGTTGTGATGTCATTCAATTTCAAGTCTAGGGTATGTTGCTGCGTGCAGGCACTCCTCCCTGCTGAAAGCGCCTCCTTCGTGGCTGGTGCCATTGACGAGCACCTTGCCGGGAACACGCCTCTAGAACCTAGCGTTCCGGGATTCGAGCTTCGGGCTCATGATCCTGGAATCCGTCTCCCCAAACACTAGATCCTAAACCTTACAAGGGGCCTTCGTGGGTTTTTAGGGAGACGGGCTTATCCGCGTGAGCGCGAGATGAATTCCGGTGTGTCCATCGGGATGTACGGATGGACATTGTGGTTTTGCATTTACTAGTTGACTTTCTGTTTGTCTGTGTCTCTCTCTCTCTCTCATATGTTTCTGACATCGTTGCAGTCGCCTAAACCCTGAAACCCTTAACCCAAGACCCCGAACCACCCTCTGCTTGGAACCAATTCGCAAAGCCATGAGTCCGTAGCACGTCAAAACCCCCTCTTAGTCGACCCGATCCCGCATCGAGCCTGCATGGTGGGATATGGTTCTCCTACATGTTCTCCGCAAAACCCCCAAACTCCGAAACCTTATAAATCCCTAAACCCCTAACAAAAACTGACAATGATGTGGGGAATCGAAGCCTAAGCTCATATGCAGTATGGACCCTGAACCCCTAAACCCCGAAACCCCTAAACGTCCAAACCCCCAAACACCCCTAGAACCCCTAAAACCCCTAAAACCCCTAAACCCCTAAGGAACCCTTTAAGGAACCCTTTAAGGCAAACCCTGCATGAACTTCATGGGTTCCTTGAGGATCCTCAGTCGCCCACGGGCCAGGCGTCCTCTGAGGCGCAGCTTGGGGGTGGGAGGCATGGAGTGTAGGGTTCAGGGTTTTGGGTTTATGGTTTAGGGTTTTGGGTTTATAGGGTTTTGGGTTTATAGGGTTTATGGGTTTATAGGGTTTTTAGGGTTTTGGGTTTTGGGTTTAGGGCTTATAGGGTTTAGGGTTTAGGGTTTTAGGGTTAGTGTAGATGTACCTGAAACTGAAACCGCCCCACAAAATGTACTTGTAGTTTGCTTCAGGTAGGGCTTCAGGGGTAGGATGAATTTTCAACCTCTCCCCTCGCCCCCAAACCCAAAATGAGTACCAAACCCCCGCACACAGGTTACTCCCAAAATAAACCTGATGATCTCCAGTGAAGGGGGTCCGCGCACCTTTCATGGCGCCAGCCATAATTTGGATCGGGGCCAGGATTAGTTTGAGTCCATATGGCACATGTGGACGGGCCCGCCAGCGTTTGGGGGAAGGCCAAAAAAAACAAATGAGGGATCTGCATGGGCCGGCATGAAAACATTCACGCTTGGCAGTACGTTTGCTGCTCAGGAAGATTCCACGACGGCCAAAAATAGATCAGCACAATGCCGTTCAATGCAAGCTCTCCATGACATGATCAAAGATCACGAGACACCATGCGTCGTCCAGATTTTAAGCATGTGTCCGGGTCCGATGTGCAAAGGGCGTTGTTTGAGTTTGAACCTCCATCGAAATCCTTGCTGGGGTCACTTGGTCCCAGACCGGGAGGAACGCAGAATGAAACGAAGCTCGTCCGCGCATGTCAACCGTTTGTCTGTCAGTCCTCTGTGTAATGTAGGAACCTGATTAAGAAACCCTGGCCCTATAACCCCAACATGTTAGGTGCATATTAAGAGCCCTTTTAAAGACCCAAGGTTTCTTAATCAGGTTCCTACATTACCTTGCTTCTGGGAGGCAGTCCCTGGCGGAGACCTTAGAGGCCCGTCAGAGTCTGATTGATGCCAACGCCGATGACGAAGGCCAGGGTCGCTTTTCCGGGTTCCCGAAGGGTTTAGGGTTTAGGGCTTAGGGTCTTTTGTGGGTTTAGGGTTTAGGGCTTCGGGTCCTTCGTGGGTTTGGGGTTTAGGGGTTTGCGTTCTGGGTTTTAGGGTTGAAGGGTTTGAAGAGAACGGGTGCAGGGCTTTTGGCTTCGGAGGGTTGGAGTTTCAGTATTTCGGGGGTTTGAGCATTACTATCTAAACCCTAACCCTAAATCATAGCTTTCTTAGCACCCCCCCCCCAGCCCCCCCCCTAGAATCCAGTTCCATCCCAACAGATGGGACGACCAGTGTAGTTCGGTGGCTGGCCCCGGCAGCGAGCTGATTACTTGAGTGGGTGGTGATTCTGTTTCTTTGTAGCTATGAGGCTATACGGGTGCGACAGATTGAATCAAGGCTTCTAGAGTCTCAGCTTTGCTATAGCCCTTTCTACATGTACCTACAAGCACTGCCTACCGGCCTATTCACAGCAGATTAGCGCCCGATCCCTGCAACGCGAAAGTATCAGCGAATGTCTACTGACGGGAATCTTTCTGCTGCACAGAAGAGCAGGCGTGCTGAGAGGTTTCTGTGAAAGAGATGTCCCCCTCGTTTGCAATTCTGCCAGCACTTCCAGGAATATATCTTGAAATTTACATTAAGACTGCTACATGTGTTGTAAAGCACCCTATCCAGAAGAACGATTGACGCAAGTGCGGCCGGGACTTGTCAGTGGCTACAACGCCTGAGTGAAACAGAGTTTCCGGCAGGCTTTGTCTTAGACAGCATGCAATCGCCGATTCCAATCATCCATAGCCTTCTTCAGCTCGCATCGCGAAGGCCTGAGAGAGATCGGTTTAGGGCACAGTTTATAAGTTTAGGGTTTACACTTCGGACGACAGACACGAGTGAGTTTATCTTGCACACATCACAGAACCCCGTCGCAAAGGGGAGACTCAGAAAACGCCACAACAAATCTATTCGAACCCCGAAACCAAAAAAACAGAGAACCAAACTTCAAATACCTGGGTAGTCTACTGTACACACCCTACGCTGCGGTTCCTCTTGTGCATCTGGACGAAGGTTCGTCTCTGCCACTTTGCAGCCCGCACCTGTCTCACCCCCCCCCCCCCCCCCCCTCCCCGCCCTTCCTCCCCGCCCCTTCTCCTTCCCACGAACTTCCCAACCGCAAGACACCCTGGACTGCTGACACATGCCCTACAAACGCCATGCAGTAGTCAGTAGCTCGGCTGGGGCTTGCACGTTGTGTAGTGTGCATTGTAGTCGGGCAGGCTTGCATGGTGCCGGTGATAGACTGCTCGAACGAAATCAAATACGATCTGCAAGGACGTGATCTTGTCGTCTTCCGTGGCCTTGACAGGCCACGTAGACTGCTTGGTTCTTTGCACATGGGCCTCCAGTCCTCAAGAAGCATGAATGCAATCGGTTCGGAATGCCTCGACTAACAAGCTGAACACCATGGAAAAACACTGGACAAGTCCAGGCAGTCCTATCTAACTTGCAGGCTTGGGTCCGCTGAAGTCCACGGAGCATCTGCGATGCTGGGGCTGCCATTTGAAGTAGAGCCACGCAACATTCGGTAGCAATGACACGAACTCTGGTGGCGCTCGCGTTCTGGTAACCGGTGCACGTGGGTTTTCTGGAGCTGCTCGCACGATGCCAGCTGCTGCTCCGGGTGGCTCCTCTCCAGTAGCTGGCTCTGGGGGGGCTCGAGGCCCAGGCTGTCCAGGCTCTCGCTGTCCAGGCTCTCTGGCAGCCTGCGCATGTTTCGTTCGGTTCTTCTGTTCCACAGCCCGAGCTTCCAGCTCCCGGATGGCGTCTTCCTTGATGTTCTTGAAGTGCTTGGCTTCGCGCTCTCCAACCGTAGCCGTCAGCTTCAGCAACAGTTCTGGCGCCTCGCTCAGGTCCTCCGGCCGTTGCTGCAGCACACCTGCAACCAGGCCTTCGCGCATCTCATCTGCAGCATCGGCGAAAAGATGCCCCACAAGCGCCCGCAGTCTGTCGATCTTCACCAGCCCTTTGTTCTTCCCTGACCCCTTCGCCGGCATCTCCACGCCGTATGCCTGAGCAGATTTCGGATGTGTTAAACCGACAAGAGGCAGCCTACAAGCCACGGGCTTAGCTCACCAGGGCTTAGCTCAGAGTTTGGGGACTAGAGTTCGGCCTCGCAGATTTGCTTGATCTGCTCCACTTTCAGGGGTGTTCTATTCTTGATGGCGCTCTTCACCAGATCCTCCGGGTCGCCTGTGACCTGCAGGGCCACAGCTCCTGTGGGGGTGCCGAAAGGTGTGCATGCCGGCGGCAGCACGACGAACGGCACGTGCTTCCAGACACTGTTCTCACCGAGTGACAAGTTGAATGTCATTTTTGGCGCGCCGATGTCATCAGGAACCAGGATCAGGAAGACCTGCGCCGCAACATGACTGACCAGGCATTGTGTGTTTCGCTATGAGTGTGTTGTGGGCTTCGCTCTTTGATGTAGATTCATGTTGCTTGCCTTGCCATCGACCCGCCGCTCTGCTACAGGAATGCCCAGTGCCGCCCAGTCGAAGAATCCCAGGCTCATCATGTAGCTCCCGTTCTGCGCATTCATGAAGACGCGTCGTCTGGTCAACAAGGCTCCTGACACATGTTCTGAAAACTCTCCCTCAGCTCCCTCCCTCTCCAGCTCCTGCTTCCCTGGCTCCCTCGCTTTCTTTGCTGGATTTTCTTCCTTTTCCTTTTTCTCGCGTTCGCTCTCCTCTCTCACCCCGTGCTTTTCTCACTCTCTTTCCCTGCCCTTTGTGCCTGCTTCTTCCTCCCGGCCCCAACTGAAAAAGACACACGCGCGCACATGCATTTTGCTTTTCCTCTGTCTTTCTCTCTCTCTCTCTCTCTCTCTCTCTCTCTCTCTCTTTTTCTGACTTTATGTCTCTCTGTCTGTCTGTCTGTCTGTCTGTCTGTCTGTCTGTCTCAGTGTCTGTCTGTCTCTCTCTCTCTCTCTCTCCCTCGCCTTCCCTGTCATCCTGTGTCAGTGGACTGGCCGGCCTGCCCAAGCTTTGTCCACACCCTCGAACTGCGACGAAGCCCGCGCAGCCGTAAACGCCATGGCCGCTGCTGCGACACGGTTGGCCAAGTAACCCGCCGGGCGGATTCCCTCAACGCTGTCCGGCTTGGGAAATGCGTCCCCAAGACTCGTCTTCAATGGGTCGAAAGGATGCGCATTCAGCAGCGCCTCGTCGGAGAAGCGGCTTGCAAGAAGCTGCTGGAAGTCTTCGCCGGTAGGGAAGCATTGCGGGATGCCGCCCTCCCGCACGTAGGGGTTGACGAGCAAGTAGAGCCACCTCGTCCATACCGAAACCCTCGAAGACCTACTGGCTCGCAAGCTATCCTTGATCCATGCGAATGCTCTCTCTAGAGCCTCGCGTGTGCTGCAGGAGCCACGAAACAAGGCTGTCGCGAGGGCACGTAGCTCCGCATCTTCGGGGTTCCAGGCCGCACGTTCTCCAGTGCACAGCAGCTCCCGAACAATCTGCCATCTTGAAGTGCCTATGTCCTCGTAAAGCTTCTTCAACGGGTGGTTCTTGGGGTTGCGAAGCTCTCTGACTGCGTCCTCCAGACTAAGAAGCGCTTGAGCGAGTGCACGCATCCTGGCCTGGCTCCTGCGAATCTCCATCTCATTCTCGTCCGACATCAGGCAAGCAGCACAGTAGGGAAAGACCATCATGTGAAAGCTCTGACTCCAACACCGGTTGCTAGCCAGGTCTATGATGTATGCGAACAGCTGCTGGACCATTGCCTTGTCTTCCTGTACCAAGGGATCCTCCGGCGACAAAGGCGGTTGCCCCCGCGAAAACGGCGGCGGTCTGAGGTCCAGTCTCTGGATCATCTGCTGGCTGTGGAGAAGGTTCAACGTCTTGCAAACAGTGCCGTACCAGGCGCCCTTGGAGCGTCCTCCTTGCCAACGTGCACATGCATCTGCACCTTCCTGGTGCACGTGGCCAGTGTCCACATACTCTTGGTGCAAGGGTTCCAGGCCGTCTATGATAATCCTGACCTGCTTCTGCAGTCGCCGGTCTTCGAACAAGGCGTGGGCGAACTCGGCGGTGTTGACATACTCTTGTCTCATGAGATCAAAGATCTTCTTGCACTCCCTCTTGGACATCTTGTCCTCGTCCAGCACGGCGTCTTCGGGCCGTTCTTCTCCCCCCTCGTCCGCGGGACCCGCGATGCCAGACGGGCCGGCGTCTTCAGGACCCTGTGACAAAACTAAAGCTGGATTGACTAACATGTAACTTCCACGGACACAGGAAATGTTAACAGGCAGCAGCTTCCTGTACTAGGCTATACAATACTTGCTTGTCTCCCAGCCGCACTCCACGAACGTAACTGCACTCTGATACAGTTCAAGCCTATACAGACACACTGCAAACGAGACCTCAGGAAACCGGAGCCTCATCGTCCTCCCCTTCGTCATCATTCGCATCACCGCCTTCCGCGTCATCCGTCGTGCCCGTGAGCAGCTGGTTTGCATGGTCCGCTGCAAGGCTCAGAACTGTCCACGATGCGTCCAACTGCGTAAAGCTCTCCCGAATACCGAACCAGCTTTTGTTTTTAGCCTCTGCAGAACAAGCAACAACACGGGTGCGACATGCTGCGAAGAAGCCGGGGGGGGGGGCGGGGGGGAGGGGGGGGGGTGCACAAGCCACTAAGCGCCGTGCTTCCTTGATGCGGGTCCGGATGCCCGGTGAAGCAAGAAACCCGTCACGTGTCAACACCCCAAAGTCTTCCGGAGCCTTGCCCTGGTCATAAGCCATGCTTTCTGCAGTGGTTGCGAGCCACTCGTCATCAACCAAAGGCGAACTCATCAGAAGCTCTGCCGCTTTGACTACTGTAAATCCAAAGCAGCCGCTCTTGTACGGTCCACGCCCGTAGTTGCACAAGTGCGTGGCTTTCAAGAGGGCAAGGTTCAAGCCAGCGGAGGTCGCCGCTCTCAGGAAGTCATTCCAGAGGGGATGGTTGACCTCTGGCAACACATACCCTCGCAGTCCCAGCCTCAACAGCAAATTTGCTGCTCGGAATCCAGAAGTTTCTTCGTCGCTCACCTGGACAGCAGAATTGATTCGGCTTGCTGCAGAAAGCCGCCAGGAACACCGAACGAAACCTTACAGCCGCAGAGGCACGAGCACTAAGATCTTCCGCTGCGACACCGGTGGCAAGACCACGTTCCTCACACTCGCCACGCCAGCGGCTGGAAGCTGGCTTGCTTCTTCCACCATGAAATCTTCGAGCTGGAGGCCAGCCATGACGAACAGACTGTGGTTCAAATTCCTCACCAAGGCCTCAGTGTCAGATGCATGGGCGCTCTCAGTTCTAAATGGGGTTGCCCAAGCAAGGCAGATGAACAAGAGCAGGATGCTTTATTTCAGAAGCTTCCTCCGGTGATCGATGCTTGCAAGTCCTCTTGGGCATGAAGCTAACACAAGCGTCTTCTGCATCGGAGTGGAGCCGAGGCACGTAGACATTGTTCGACATTTTCTTGGTGAATGTCCTGGCGGCGGACTGCTGGGTGGCCTTTTGGGAGCCCGTGATCCCATGACCCCCGGGCGGGCTCGTCACAACATCAACCAGGCCATCTTGCCCCACTCTGAAGTTCTGGTTACCAACGATTTCTTGCTAATATTTGGGGTCTCGAAAAAGCAACCTATCATATCCATTCTGAACCCATCGTTGAAACCAATGTCTCGTTGTAGAGTTTAGGGCTTGTGGCTACCAGCGCCTGTAGAATTGAAGTCTTTGTCTGGTCCGCATATCAAGGCGGAATCCCCTGAACTCCATGAATGCAAATGCTTCTGATTACGGCCACAGTACCTGGACTTCCATTCCCATGATGCAAGCCTAGACAATCTGAAGCCTGCTAGAAGACATGCAACGACTCATGCCTTCCTTTCCAAATCCATGGTGAACGTGAAAGGGGAGGGGAGGGGGATGACCAAAACCAAGCTCGAGAATGCGGGATTTGCTTTCGGTGCTGAAGGGCCCAAAGCAACCCATTGTATGTGAGGCTCTGGGGAGTTGCTCTCCCAGACCCCCAATCTCAGCTCGAGAATGGGGGTCTGGGGGGGGGGGGGGGGG
>CAJNJA010026419.1:0-32159 GCA_905231915.1 Symbiodinium necroappetens | reverse complement strand
GGGTGTAGGGTTTATCCTCGGGCCTTAGAGGTTTAGGGCTGAGGGTGTAGGGTTTATCCTCGGGCCTGAGAGGTTTAGGGCTTAGGGTGTAGGGTTTATCCCTCGGGCCTTAGAGGTTTAGGGCTTAGGGTTTAGGGTTTATCCTCGGGCCTTAGGGGTTTAGGGCTTAGGGTGTAGGGTTTATCCTCGGGCCTTAGAGGTTTAGGGCTCAGGGTGTAGGGTTTATCCTCGGGCCTTAGAGGTTTAGGGCTTCGGGTGTAGGGTTTATCCTCGGGCCTTAGAGGTTGAGGGCTTAGGGTGTAGGGTTTATCCTCGGGTCTTAGGGGTTTAGGGCTTAGGGTGTAGGGTTTACGGTCTAGGGTTTATGGTTTCCGAGTTCAGATAGGCTTTGGCGTCTAGGGGAGTTTGACATTCCGGGGCCTCCACGGCGAAGACAATCCATCCCGGGCGCGACTCGCACATCCAAGCTTCCGGCTTTTGAGGTCAGTACAGCGGTTTAGGGTTTAGGATTTAAGGTAAAGCCTAAACCCTAAACCCTATAGTATTGTAGTTTGCTAGTGGCTCTAACTGTTAACTCGTTTCTAAAGAGACTGGAAGCATAAATCCTGGGATGGCTTGATTTATGTAGTGGGTCCACCAGGGAGCAGACGCCGATCCTTGAAGTCGTCTCAGCCTCATTTGGGGTAGCTCGGAAACTCGGACCCGAAACTACTCAGGGGTTTCGGGCCTTGACTACATAGTGGCTCGATGATATGAAGGCTGGTCTGCTCCTTGTTCCGAGTCTTATGCCGCAGAAGGACGGCACGTGGGGAGAAAGCTACTTTGGGGAGGTGGTCTGGCGCGCCCAGAAAAATGCGCTTGCACAATCAATGCCGGGATATGAACCCCTAAACCCTAAACACCTAAAAGCCCTAAACCCCTACAGCCCTAAATCCTCTGCCCTAAGCATTTTGAAGCAGGGACAGCATTTGCAAATACCTTCTGATTGTTTTTTTTCGTCATTTCAATCCTGCCACCCAACTACAAGTTCGAAACAAAGGTCAGGGTCTGAGATCAATGAAACAAATTTGGCTGGTAATGCTGATTGAAACGGTTATTATAGCAAGGACATAGTGGCCATAGATACAAAGGTTATTATAAGGAACATATATATTCAATTATTGAAATGAGTTTGATCTCGGGCATTCGTGTGACAGCGAAAAGGGAATCAAGTCTTTCGGGCGGGAAAGGAGTCGGGGGAAGTCTCAGTTCTGACATCATGTGTTGTTCCATTGCAGTTTGTTGTTCACTGGGAATGGCTCCATCCGGACGCAAAAGAAAACACCGTAAACTCTAAGGACGACATGAACCCTAAAAGGGTTTAAGGTTCGTATACGATATTGGGATGAAACATAGAGGGCCCTTACTTCCTCAACAAAGCTACGTGTAGGTAAAGCATCGTTAAAAACCCTAATGAGCAAGACCACCTTCTAAGACCCGTGAAGTAGACACCGCTGTTAAGGCCTCAGGGCACCTAGGATGTGATGTCGGTTAATCTGGGTTTTGGGTTTAGGAATACTTGGGGTTGTAAGTGCCCTAGGTTGGGTTATCCTTGTTCTAACTTTAGTCAGAACGAGGTTCCTGAGTAGTTTTTACCCTGTTGCACTTTTTTATTTTGAGGTTTTTTTTATTAAAGCCGACTATGAAGAAGAAGAGTACCCCTTATTCTTTAAGGTGTTGCTGGGGTGGCCAGATGACCCTAGTTACGACGTCCCATGAGCCCTGATGACACCCGCAAAGTCTCTGAGTGTCTGAGGCGTCCTCCGGTGCGGCATCCCAGTCATGGTATGACGCGGGCCAAGGCACTGTCTGTGGGCAAGTCGGCAAGTCTTGAGAGCTTTAGGGTTGCAGGAATGACGCAGCGTAGATTGTTCCAGCTTAGGAGCAAGAGTTTTCGGAACTAGGGTGTAGGATTTACCTTGATCCCAAAATGCTTCCCCCAATATCTAGGTCTATTTCGGCTCAGGTGTTTTGGTGTGGAGTTTAGGTAGTTTGAAGGTGCGGGATAAATTTCTGGTTTGAAGGGAAGTATATGGGGAGTATGGCCTTGGGATGAAAAATCCCCGGGTTCAAGGTTTAAGCATGTACCTAATGATGTTTAGGGTTTAGGGTTTAGGGTTTAGGGCATGCTTACCTGCTGAGAAGAGTGTTGATAGCGTGAGTCCAGCAATCTTTCAGGTGAACCTGCCTTTCTGATTCCCCAGCACTCAAACCTAAACCCTAAACCCCCCCAAAAAAGCAAAAGCTTAAAGATGGGTCCAGGGCCTGGGCGCGAGCCTATCTTAACCAACGGAACCTACTTCTCTGGCCGGGTCCCCATCATGTCTATGTTGAGGCTTCGATCAAGGCCCTACCAACAAGATATGTTCGGTTATCTAAGTTCCCCAGTAGTACCCTTTTGCCCTTGTTATTTGGGGGTCTCCTTATTAAAGCCGAATATTAGGAAAAAGGGTACCCTTATTATTAAGGGGTTACTGGGGAACCTAGTTATTTATGGCCTCCTAACCGTGGACCCCAAATCCGAAGCCTTGAACCCACACACCCAAAACCTTTGAATCAAGTTCTCAACCGCATCATTGCTGTAGGTTTTCTCCAGGGGTCGCTGTAACCATAAGGGTCCAAGTACTCAAATCGTAGGGTTCAGAGCATGCAATTTGGGACCTCAATCCCGAATGTTTGGGTACTTGGACCCTCTGGGTAAGTGATACCATAAGAGTTACCAGAAGGGTTGATACTAAATATGGGGCTTTTAGGGTTAAGGGTTTCAGGGTATAGGGCTCATGGTTTAATTTTACAACCCTCCTTGTCAACTCCTTCTTCGCCACCATCGATCATGGCAGGGTCGGCTCACAGATCAAAAACGTCATGGTATAAGGGCATGAACAATGGCTGGTATTGTTCTTCGTGTCCCCCTGATGGTCCCGTATAGTTACGCAAAATAACATACCTCAACACCTCCTTCGAACTATTGATGCCTCGTGTGGTCCAGTTCCTGTGTTGCTCAGTTCATGTCAGTTCCCCGGCGATTTGACTCTCCAGGAAGGTCCCTCTGACTATATGCGCACACTTTGGCCTACGACAGTACGTACACGAAGCATTTGCGGGCGAAGGGTTTCTAGTCCTAGCATGTGAGGATAGCCTAAACGCTGGCACTAAACCCTCAAACGCGTATCAAGTATCAGCTGCTTCTATTTGGCTGGTTGTCAAAATTAGGGGCCCTTTCTGGGTACCCTGAATATTAGGTGCCGTACTAAGGACCCAAAAAGGGACCCTAATTTAGAGAACTACCCATTTGGCATCGCAATGGGTGCTGTGGCTTGTGCGGCTGTTGACAGCACTCCGAGCTGCCCGGTGTGACTCGGCTGTTGGCCCGACTTTTTCCCGAAACTCTAGACTCTAAACAGTCTAAACCCTACAAACCCCTAAACAGCCGTAAACAGCCTAAACCCTAAAAGGCTATAAACCCTAAGCAGCCCTAAACAGCCTAAACCCTGAAAACCCTAAACCCTAAACCCTCTAAACCCTAAACCCTAAAAGCCCTAAACAGCCCCTGCCAGGCGCTTACCCTCTGGATGCATGGGGATTTCTATCACATTAAGGGGTTCATGTACCGAAATAGTTAGGGTTTAGGGTTTTAGGGTCTAGGGTTTAGGATATACTTTGGCCTTAAAGTAGTCGCTAAAGAGGTACTTTGGGGCCACTGTATATACTATTTGCGTACATGGACCCTTAGGGACACACGATAGGCGCCTCCACAGTGCCCTAAACCCAAATTAATCTGGGAAACTCTCCCGGAAAGGTCCCCAAGGTTCGAAGTGGCTAATACTCCGATACTCCCTAAAATGCCCTTACAAAGTTTAGGGTTTAGCATTTAGGGTTCTCATATCATCAACCCAAAGTACCTGATTACTGGGTGCTTTGGACCCTTTGGGTATGTTGGTTTGTGTTAAGGCGTGGTCGTTTGCTTATCTGAGTTGTGCATCCATGCCCAACACCCCAACCTCAAGCTGCAAGCCCTGAGTAATATGGTAATTTAATAGGGCTTTGGCGTATTTTAGCAAATTCTAGTATATTCATATTTCGGAGCCCCGAGAGATAGTGCTGGTAGTTATTCAGGCTTCTACACTTCAACACCCCAATTAGTTGAGGAGTCTCCAGGCCGTAAGCCCTAAACTTTCAACATGAGGCACGTTCCCGAATTAAGAGGTATGAAGTCGCAACACGTAACCTAAGTTCTAAACCCTGACCCCTAAACCTACCGGACTTATGGTCCGGGATTTAAGATACAGGTGCCCAAAATCTGCCTCTTGTTGGATAAGCTACACCCTAAACCCAAGCTTATGTTTAATACTTGCACCGAAAAAGCCCGAAGGGTCCTAAGTACCAACATGCTAGAATGCAGGGTTTCTGTCATAGGGAATACTGTCACGACTCCCCCAATAGCAGTATCTAGGACCCTTTGGGAAAGTACACTTCCTGCTCCGGGCCCCTGAAATGAGAACCATCATCTCCCCCAAAACGAGGCAGACGACGGTGCATCAATGCCTCTTTCCTCTCTGGACGGTGAAGGCTCATCTGTAGGGGTCAGCATAGTTAGTAGTGTAACACGCTTTTAGGCGCCCGAATTCCAAGATAATTTAGCCATATATACTCCAAATCCCAGACCCGACAGTAGTCGAATTTGAAGGTGCTGCCACTCCCCCCCTCTGCCTCCCGGCTATTGTATGATAGCACTTTTGGCTGAAGCATAATTCACGGCGGTTAGGGGTTTCGGGTTGAGGGCTTCTGGTTGATGACTTGCAAACTTGTTCAGTGATATACTGTTTTGCGCTTTGTCTCTTGGTTCCTATTCTAGTATGGCTAACACAAAAAGCCTACGATTTACCGGTGGGTTACTAAACAGCCCAGCTTCGTGTCTGCGCAGGCCCTCCCAACTGCACCCGGAAATCCTCGGGGTCGCGGTTGCTTTCAATAAGGGCCCTATCCGGGTTACTGTACAGGGTTTAAGGATTTTACAAACAAATGTAACCTTAAATACTAAGCTCCCTCAAACTCCTAATGCCTGAACCGCCCCATTCAGGAGCAGGTTGGGAGTTGGGACTTCGAAACTTCAAGTACGCCGGACACTCCAGGACCTCAAATGCCAACGAACCCTAGATCCGAGAACCGTCAAAGCTCCTTAGAACAAAGAGGAAGCCAATGAAAATCCGTATACCCATAAACCCAAAGCCTTGAATCCCAGGCCCTCAAGGGCCTTGAGACCCTAAGCCCCCAATCCCCCGGATATCATCCTTAAACCCCTACATCCCAGAGTCCAAACCATATCAGCCCTAAAAGACCTTAGTTCCCAAAACCCTAAAGCCTAAAACCCTAAAGCTTTAATCCCCCAACCCTATAGACCCCTAGAGCCCTAAGCCCTAAAACCAAAAGCCCTAAGCCCTCAACCCCCCTAAACCCCTAAAGCCCTAAAGCCCTAAACCCTCAACCCCCTCTAAACCCCTAAACCCCCCTAAAGCCCTAAAGCACAAAACCCTAAACCGCCCTAAACCCCTAAAGCCCTACAGCCCTAAACCCTCAACCCCCTCTAAAGCCCTAAAGCCCTAAACCCTCAACCCCCTAAACCCCTAAACCCTCAACCCCCACAGCCCTAAACCCTAAACCCCGCTAAAGCCTTAAAGCCCTAAACCCTAAACCCCCCTAAACCCCTAAAGCCCTAAAGCCCTAAAGCCCTCTAAACCCCTAAAGCCCTAAACCCCCAACCCCCTCTAAACCCCTAAAGCCTTAAAGCACAAAACCCTAAACCCCCCTAAACCCCTCTAAAACCCCCAGAGCCCTAAAGCCATGGAGGTTTCCGACTTCCTCCAGATGTCTGGACCCCCGGAGCCTCATCACGTCCTGCAGCAGAAGGGCCTTCTGCACCAGTGGCTCCTTGGTTTGAAAGGTTTAGGGTGTAGGGAGTTTAGGGTTGAGGGTTAAGGGAGTTTTGGGTTTAGGGTTTAGGGAGTTTGGGGTTTAGGTTTGGTTTAGGGTCTAGGGAGTTTTGGGCTTAGGGTCTCGTGCTCCTGGAATTGAAACGGGGGTGACTCCTCTAAGGACTTTCCGAAATAAAGCTGCGAAAAAGGACTCCGTTAAGAGCTCCTTTGAGGGATCCTTTAAGGGATCTATACTATAAGGCTCTTTTCGGGGCTCCTGTAAGGGATCATTTGAGGGCTCTTTTCAGGGTTCCGTTAAGGGATGATCGTGATTTCAGAGCTCCCATGAAGGCGCGTTTAGGGCGTCGTTGAGGAGTTCCTCTATGGGATCCCGGCAAGCTTCCAGCTTGTACGCCCTATACTACACCAGGGCAGACCTGGAGCTGTCGTTGCGGCGTTGGGTGGCTGCCGGGTTTAGGGGTTTGGGGGTTTAGGGCTTAGGGTCTATCGCCTTAAAGCCCACAAAAGCTCCAACAGGCATCGAGTCGCTGCCGCTCCTTGTGGGCCGTCGTTTTCAAAGTAGCGTGCATTTTCTGGTCTGTTACCGCAGGGAGCACACCCAAATGTTTGCAAAGGATGTTATAGGGGCCTTAATTATTATCTATACTATTTTGGCGACTCCTTTTTATAACTATAGTGTAATATACCCCCAAACCTTATGCAGAACGAAAGTTCGCCACACAACATGAAGTTAAGACAGAGCACCACATGCCCACCCTTTCTCCCCCGTGGACTCCTAGCAAAACCTCGCGCGGCTCTCCGCCGGAAACTATACAGTAGTATAATTGTATTCCCGGAAATTCATTACTCCGCCACGCTGGCCACGTAAAACGGGTGTTGGGTCTCTCCGCTTCTCCGCGGCACATGTTCATGTTCTTCTCAGGATAAGCTGCATGTCGAAACTTTCGGTTGGGGGGGGTGTATTAAGGCCCCTACATTAACCCTAATTAAGCCCTTAACCCCTAAACCCTCAACCCTAAACCACTATAAACCCTAAACTCTTAAACCCTAAAGCCCTAAACCCCTAAACCCTTATAAACCCAAAAGCCTATGTTTTCGATCGGCTGAGTCGTCGGAGCAGGGCAGGGCTGGGAGCCGTCGCCCAACCCGTTCGGTCTGTCACTCGACGCAGCGGGTGATTAGGAGCTACAACAAAGGGCTTAGGGTTTAGGGTATAGTCTTTGGGTTTAGGGTTTGGGGGTTAGCTTCTTGGGCGGTGACTGAGATGCAGTCTTGCTTACCTTGCCCTAAGGGTCCAAGTATCAAATAATCATGTACATCCCCAAACGTTGACATAGATAACTATTATCCGTAACCCAAGTGCCTTATTATTGGGTCCTGTGGACCCTTAGGGAAAGGGGTATTAGTTAGTTGGGGTGTCCACGTAGACCGCTTGGATGTCTGGAAAACCTGAGAATCGATTCCTTCGAACGTCTATCCTACACCCTCAACCCTGCACCCACAAGCTCAACCCTAAACCTTAAACCCTAAACCCTAAACCCTGCACCCACGGGCTCAACCCTAAACCCTGCAGCCTCAACCCTATCTCAACCCCAAACCCCAAACCCTGCACCCTCAACCCCATACACCCTAAACCCTAAACCCTAAACCCCTAAACGCCTAACCCCCTAAAACCCTAAACCCCTAACCCTAAACCCTAAACTCCACCACCTTCAACCCTCAGGTACCCGGGCATGTTCGTGATCTTCGTATCGCATCAATGGCTCAGCTCAAACCATCCCGATCCAGAGGGTGAGCAGGCATTACGTGGGCTTGTAGGGTTTAGGGTTCGGGGTTTATGCTTTAGGGTTTGGGGCGTGGGGTTTAGTAAGGTTTAGGATTTAGGATTTGGGGCTTGGGGTTTAGGGTTTAGGATTTGGGGTTTGGGGCTTAGGGTTTAGGGTCTTATGAGGCTTTAGAATGATCTGTATGAGTTTCCTAAAAGGTCTATGGGGTTCGAAGAGGTTGCGAATATTTTTGCTATGGCTATTGTCGCTACTCGCTTTTTGATTCTTTCTGCACGATCGGCATGGAATTTCAGCCCTGGTCCCTATAGTTTAGGGTCCAGGGTTGAGGGTCCCCTGTCTATAGTAATTTGGGTGTTTGGGCTTTTTCTGGGAACTGAACTCTTTAGCGTTTCGTGCCAATACGCCCAGGGCCACATACCCAAATGGCAGAACAGAGTGTTCTCAGGGTTTATCTCCAAACTTGATGTAATGGAATGGTGTTGTGCTTTTCAAGGCAAGGTGTTCACCATGGTGCAGTTGCCCGGACGGTGCCGTCTTAGGGCCTGCGTACCGGACACTTGTTGGCATGTGATACTTGAAGCTCACTAATTGGACATTTGGGCCCCGAGGGTTGTGTGCTCTGCATCCCTTCATCAAGAAGTAGATCGTAAAACGCAACCAGAAGCCCTACATCCATCCTTTTTGCCCATCGGCAGGTGTGGAGACTGCAAAAGACGCTTCATGGTATGATAGACGGCTCCCTGCAAGTAATGGAGCCTGTGCTGGAATGGGGCTTCAGGTTACTTCAGGGGTCTAGGGCTTAGGATTTAAACTCTGCCTTAACCCCCAAATAAGCAAACGCTTGGAAGGATAATATTTAAACAAGGATCCAAAATCCTAAACCCTAAACCCCTAAACCAGGATCTCATAAGAAGGAGCCCTCAACAAGCTAGGTTTTTGTCGGCTTGCTTATTATAGTTATAGTATAATATACCCCAAAACCCTTTTCTGATTATTCAGGCCCCTATGTTATATGTAGGGTTTCAGGTAATAGGGTTTGAGAGGGTTCGCGCGTTTACGGCTTAGGGGGGAAGGGGGGGGGGGGTTGCAGTATGTTTAGGGTTTAGGGGTTTAGGGTTCGAAGCTTGGACCAATTCTATTTGTAGGTTTTCCTGCCAGTGCCCACCCAGAGGAAGGAGTTTTTCAACATCACAAATCAAGCCCCGGCGCAGCCAACCACAACCAAATCTGCACAGTCTTCAGTCATCAAACCCCGTAGACCGAAAAAAAGTGCCCTAAACCCTAAACCCTTTTGAAGCATTGTGGAGTTTCAGAAAATTGCATGGACCTGAACTGTTGCAGAAAGCAACAGCAAAGAACTGAAAGGATCGTAATTATGAGCCCGGGTCGGGCTGCTGTGTCCCAAGCATCTTCCGAGGAGGACATCATCTCTATGTCAGTCGACAAGTGGCTTGGCATGTAGAGTTTAGCGCCATACGGTTTGAGGTGTAAGGTTTAGGGTAGGCATTTGGATATTAAATCTTAGCATCTGGCGAGAATCTGGGTAGGAGATACTTGCAGTGCAAGAGCCACACTATGAATAACCAGCACGGAAACTCTTATGACGTTTCTGTACAACCCCGTACGGCCCTTGATTGAGCCCTTATGGTCCTTCACAGTGGGTATTTGGGGTATACTAGAGGCTACTCGGGGATCATAGGGCTTTCAAATATACTCTGAGGATCCAGGGGCGTGGCGAGGAGGTTTGGGTAATAACATGGGTTTAGAGGCCCTTCCAGAACTGCATAAGCCCTCAACGACCTCCGCGCTTTCAGCTACTTTCAACAAATATACTGAGTTACTGTCTTCGGGCTCCTATACCTAAGCCCCGAACACTATAACCCGAAACCCTTGGCCTTTGTAAAACGAGCTAGGTAGTGGGAGAACCTTAAACTTCTTGGCCGTATATATTGGGTCTACCTTGCAAAGCTTGAGCCTTTTCTGGGCCTGGTCATAGAAGAAGAGAGCATTCGTAGCCCGTAAGGCAGGTGAACTGGGCTTCTCGGCCGAGCCCCAAAGGGAGGAATGATTGTAGTTAGTAACCCGCTTCTTAACCTTTACATTAGCAATTATATAGCAAACCTGACAGTTCCTGACCGTTATAGTAGCAATTATAGCAAACCTTGTCGGCCCATAGGGTTAGGGCCTAGGTCCTGACCCAAAGCCCAAACCCAAAACCTTGCCCCTAAACCCCACCTGACCCTAAGGAACCTACCTTTTTAGGGTTCCTTATTATGAATTCTTTATATAAGTCCTTAAAACGGTAGGTTATTTGGGGTTGAGGTAAACCCTCAGCCTAACTGGAAGGAACCTGTCTCCGGATGCCCGGCAGCACATCGCCGACGGCTTCATCTTCTTCGACTGGCACCTAGTCTTTAATGCTGTTCGCCAAGACCCACCCTAAAACCTAAACCCCAAACCTGAATCACACCAAGGGTCCCTCAACAGCCGAATGCATCTTATTTAGTTTCTTCGGATGGCTTTGGAGAGGGCAAGCCATCGTTTCTAGAGTCTAAAACTCTGTTTTCTTCACATGTTTGCATACCTGCAGCCCTGGTCCCATCGCTGGTTGGGTTCACACTTTTTGCTTACCCGCCCCCCTTGAAGGATCCAAAGGATCGACCCCCTAGCAGGGTAGTTCGAAAGGCGTTAAACTTTCCGTGAGATCCTTGAGGGTCTGGCTGGCGGGCTTCCTTCGCAGACCCAAAGTACCAATACAGTGGAAAGTAGGGTTTCTATCGTAGGAATTACCATTATGATTTAGGCCAGTATCCCCCATATAGAAAGTTACTTTGGAGACTGTGGGGCAGTTTAGGCACCTGGGCATGTGGGATAGGAGATGACCGAAACATGACACAGTAAGTCTTCAGCTCTGAACCCTAAACCATGCACTTAAACCCTCAGTTCACAAACGGTGACAAACGCCTTCAAACCTTTAGGGTTTAGGGTTTAGCCCTTAGCATCCAAGGACTCATATTTTAAGGCTTTTGGGCCCAAAGACCCTATTATATAAGGCTGTGGGGTATTTTGATGCTAAGGGTAGGGACCTTGAAGATTGAAGAGATCTCTACGAATGGCTGGCAGCTCAAAGCAGTGTAGCTCAGGTTCGCCATTCCACAGATCACGGCGCGAACGCATGGCATCAATGAGGCTTCTGGGTTCTTGTTCCTTTGGACTTCGTTTAAGTTACCATAACTCGGTAGGCCTTTGGGATATTCTATATTTTCCCTTATTGGGCTTAAGAGGACCCTATTACTAATATTTTTCAGAGGCTTTAGAGGGCCAACCAGATAATCTGGAAACCCTCCTTAGGCTTCCCCGGCTGTTGCATGTGGACTTCTTGAGGAAAGAGGAAACCAAATTATTTACTGTAGACCCCTGTTTTGGTAGTTTTAGATTTTAGTTCCATAACAAGAACCCAGCCTAGAGGGTTTCGGGGATTTGAGGTGAGGGGTCGTAGAGAGTGCCTCACTAGATGGCTTAGCAGTGCGCGTATATGTATATTTGTACATTTTCGGTTGAACATGTAGCTAATTGTGATACATGTGCATGTCCTTATATGTATATAGACACGAGTGTGTGACAGGTATGTGTAGATGTATAGTTAGACATGTGTATATATATATATGCACGAACACAGATCTATATAGATATTTTTCGATAACTGTAACTGATGTCAAAACACGTGTAGTGTATACACATATACTTACACACACACACTTACTCATTCAGCAACTTATTCACCATTGCTTTCTCATATGTTAACTGCTATGGAAGAAAGGGTACCGAGCACTGAGGCAGGTGTCATCCGGGTTCGGCGCGCACTACACATAACGGCACTTGCCCTGATGCAAAGCGTGAGCACTAGAAGAAGCTTCATGTACTATATGGTCGGTATCCTTTTGTTCCTGCTACAGATTAACTAATATCATGTTGCCCCAAAGACCTTGTTCTAAGCGCTAAGGCCGCTATATTACGTAGACACTGAGGGTTCAGGAAAGCACATGTAACTAAACTCTACCTTATATCCTACACCACTGTCCTTGGTTGAGGGATCCTCGAAGGACCCACGTTGCAGCCTTCCAAAACCCGCGTTTTGAAATGCTGACGCGGTTTAGGGTTCTAGGGCTTAGGGTTTAGGTTGCTAACACCCTAATCCCAGAACCCTAAACCCTTTCTCATTCTATACACCCCTCCAGAAAGACGAGAGAGACCCTGGGTCAAGCAATCTCTTTATTCCCCCAAACCCTTAAACCCTTTCAAGCCTGAGCACGTTAATGCATCTTAGACTCTTAGACCTCCCCAACACTCCAGGGACCTAATTATGGACACAGATCTGGACCCTTTGAATACACCTTCCGCACAAGCACTAAACCCTGGAAATAAACCTTACACTTACACCCTAAACCCAACCCCACAAAGAAACAATCCCCACAATCCCGATAAGCTGTAACCCCTAGAAATACACCTTACACCCGAAGCCCCAAACCCTACAAGCCTTCTAAGCCCTGAAGCCTACAAGTACACCTTTCACCCCAAACTGTAAGCCTTTAACCCCAAGCCCTAAACCCTACAGTTGATGATACAAATCCTGCATTCCCCATAAACAAGGAATATACCATAATCCCCACAGTTTAGGGTCCTTAAGGCAATGCAGGAGCTACATCACTATGAAACCTTAGGCCCTAAGCCCTTAAACCCTAAACCCTGAAACCCTAGACTTAGACCCTAAACCCGCTAAACCTTGAACCCTAAAACCTAAACCCCTATGACAAAGAATATCATCAACCCTAAACCCTAAACCCTGAGCCTTACATACCCTAAACCCTGTAAGCCCTTAACCCCAAACCCTAAACCCTAAGCCCTTAAACCCTAAAATATCATCAACCCTACGGTTTCTTGGACTGCAGGAGGCGACGAAGTCGGACGCGGCTCTCGCCGTTCAGAGCACCTCGGGGCTCTGATGGGACATGTTGGGACTTTCCGAAAATTAGGGTACCTTATTTTGGGGTCCTTATAATAAGGATCCTACTATTTAGGGTACTATATTCTTCTTTTGGGGTCCTTATAATACATCGCGAGGACGAAAGTTTTGACATTTAGGGTTTAGGGTATTTTGGGGTCCTTACAAAGAGGATCCTACTATTTAGAGTACTATATTAGGGTCCCCTCTTTTCGGAAACCCAAAGGTTGGTGGCTTTAGGTTAGAAACTACCCAGGTCCTAAGTACTTATGAGGGATCCTTGAAGGTTACGATAAGGTTTAGGGTTTTGGGTTTAGGGTTTAGGGTGGGGGCTTTCAACAAAGCTACCCGAAAGGCCTGAAGTACCTGCAGAGTAGAAAGTAGGGTTGCTATAGTAGGCATTCCTGTTATGGTTTGGGTAAGCATCCCCTTCCCTAAGCCCTAAACCCTAAACCCTACCCTAAACCCTACCCTAAACCCTAAACCCCAAACTCACATACCCTAAACCCTAAACCCATAAGTACCTAGAATCCCTGTAACCTAGGGTTTAGGGTTGCACGGTTTGGGTGGTTTAGGGTTTTTGCGCTTTGGGGGCCCCCCGGGTCCAAGGTTTAGGCTGCAGCGGTCATTTAGAGGTTCAGGGTTTCGGCCGGTGTAGGGTTTAGGGTAGGGTTTAGGGTTTTGGGTTTAGGGTTTAGGGGTGTGGGGGGGTAAAGTGGCTTAGGGGTTTTAGGGTGATTATGGCGTTAGTGTGCTGTTCAAGGTGCAGACGTCGGTTGAACGTGGCTGTAGATTGGTTCTTTTGGAGTTTCTAGAAGAATTCTTTAGGGGGAGCTGCAGGGTTTGGGATTTGCTAAAGGGTTGAGGCTTTCGGATTGCAAGAGGTGTCTTTTAGGGGCCCTGATCAGAAGGATTTTACTACGCAGGGTCTGCTTTAAGAGTTTAGGGTTTCGGGGGGGTCTTATAATGAAGTTCTTATATTGCTTGGGACTTCTCTCGGGTCCCTTGTTTTGCTGCAAAGAGGTTTGCCATAACAGCTCTATTGTAGGGGTCCTTACGCATGATGTATTCCTTAGGGTCTGCGTGGAAGTTTTTTTCTTTAGTTTTTTGAAGCTGACATATTACATCTGCTTGTCGCTTAGGGTTTAGAGGAGTTTAGGGCTTCAGGGTTTTTGGGCTATTAGGGTTTAGGGTTTAGGGTGTTTCTTGGCTTTGGAGATCAAGGGTTGCGGCTTCTTCTGGATTGTTGTTGTAGAACAGGTATCCAGTCTAAGGGTCATTCAGTCTTCGGCGTCCCTTAGAGTTCTGATGAATTCTTGTTGGAGGCAAGATGTTTGAAAAGTTGAGGCATTTTCGAGCGTTATCTACGTGGTTTCATATGGCAGTTGTAGGGTTTGGGGCCTTAGGTAGCAAAGCGTGTTTCCAAGGCATTCCTCTTGAATCTTTTTCGTGGTTTTATGAGCAGCTACCGGTGTTTTGGTCCTCAGCTAGCAATTCGCGTGTCCAAGGCATTCCTGCGTATGTCGAGCTTTCCAACATCTTTATCGCCCTGGTCTCTGAACTCTCACACAGAGATACGCACCTCGCATGCAGTCTGGGCCGCAGGTTGTGCATAGTTTTTGGAGGCAACTTTCAGGTAGAATATAGAGCTAAAATTCGGGTGAAAGCTCGGGTGGTAGGCCATAGGGCCTTTCATATGGAATGTTAAAACAGATCACTTTGACGCCTTCGGTTGATACCGGAAGCATCGCATTTTTCTTAACCGAGGGCTTGCTCTTTGAGCCTTTGTTTTGTGCCTTCACCTTCTGTCAGGTTTAGGGTTTAGAGTTTAGGGTCCTATAAAGAAGGCCCCGTAAGCTAAGAGAAGCTAGAAGCCTTGCAAAGCACTCAACCTAAAACCCCAGATCCCGTACAGTGGGGTTTAGGGCTTAGGGTTAAGCTTTTGGGGCTTCGGGTTGCGAAGGGTATATATCTCTCATCGAAAGACCACACCGGGAACGAGAATCCACAGCTCGACTGTGAGACCGTGTACAGTGGAAAGCAAGAAAATGTGGTTGATGATATAAATCCTTCATTACCCGTAACAAGGAAGATACCTAGTAAACGCTTTAAGTTTAGGGTTTAGGCTAGGGTTTTAGGGTTTGGGATATAAATCCTACATTCCCCATAAGAAGAAAGATGCCAGAATTCCCGTGTAGTTTAGGGTCCTTAAGGCAATGCAGGGTTTATATCATCAACAGTAGTTCGGGAAAGCCTTCGCGCCAACATGTTAAGCAACATCCCTACAGATCTCTCCAAACGTGTAAGACAACCCCACAAAACCTCAACAGAAACCCTAAGCCCTAAACACCTGAAGGGCCACTACACTTAACAAAAAAAAACACCTGAAGCCTAAACCCTGAACCCTAAACCCTATAGTAGCCTTAAAGGAACCCTTCCAGGAACCCTAAACCCGAAACCCGAAACCCTAAACCCTAAACCCTAAAAACATTTTCGTTCCGACCCTTTTGCAGGGGCGACCTGGTGAACTACACCACATGGCTCTCGCGCGGCTGGTGTCGCGCTGAGCCCCTTGGGTTTGCCAAGGGTCCTGGGGGTTTGGGCAAGAGGGTCCACATGTGCATGTATATGTGTATATTTATATGTGCATATATATATATATATAACACTATAATGTATGTGTATATATATATGTATATACATAATTAATTATATAAGTTATTAATACTTCCAGCTTAATCTTTAAACTTGCTGGGCGATTGCGCTTGTTATTAGTCTGGCAGTTTTTGGTTACCCTTCGGTGGGCTAAGCCCTAGACCCTGAACCCTAAACCCCCAAAAATCCTAAACCCGCAAGCCCGCACCCGCCCAGAATGAATCCTCAACATCACGAGACCCGTGACCTAAAACCTTTTTTCGCACTGAGGCTTTGGTGCCGACTCCTTTCCAACAAAGCCGACACCTCCGCGTCTCGGCTTTTGTTTTGTGTTTCTCCAAGGGTCCCTACACATTAAGCCCTGAACGCTGCCTCACTATTAGGTTCGTGCGACCCTTACGGTAGACAATTGTCTTATCAGCGGTTCTTAGTTAGGACAACATGTTGTTGTACTTGACAAGATGGAACTTTGGCTGGCCTGGAAGATACCTCTGCCTTAAACCCCTGAAAGGGTTTAAGGTTCATCTACCGTAGGACATCATTGCATAAGGGTAAAGCGCCCCTACTCTTAAGGGTCATTAAAGCCCGTAAGGTGGGCTTGGGGCTTCGAAGCTTGAGGTGCAGTGCTGTCAGGGGCTTAGAGCTTACAGGGCTATCGGGGTTCAGGGTGTATACTGTTTAGGGTTTAGGGTTTTGGGTTTACCTGAAGATCCAAAAAAACATGCGTTATTTACAGGGTCCTACCGCTTAGTTTAGGGGCCATAAGCTGCTATTGTGTGGGGTTTGGGGCTTCGGGTTTTGTGTAGGGTCTTGGGTTCGCGCCTAGGGTTTCGGATTTAGGTTTAGGGCTAAGGGCTCAGAGTGCAAAACCCTGAACCCCAAAGAGGAGGCTGCACCTAATCCCTAAACCCGAAACCCTAAACCCCAATCATTGCAGAATGTACCCCGAAACCCGATTTTGAAGATCAAGGGCCCCTGCTGGATATATTGGGAGAGGTTTAGGGCTTGGGGTTTAGGGTTTTGGGTTTAGGGTTTTCGGGTTTAGGGTTTCGGGTTTAGGGTTAGGGTTCTAAGGCTTGCGGCTTAATGAGGGGATTTGGGTTTAGCGTTATAGGTAGGCCCCTCCCTGATATAGTTTGAGGTATACTCCGTACCCCGATATGCCGCACATTCTCTGACCTTATTAAGACTCCAACACGCCGAACCCCCAAAAACCACCCCGTTCCGGAATCAATCAAGGGATGCCCTCAGGGTCCAAGTGCTCAAATAGAAGGGCCTGAGGTCCCAAGTAGTATACTCTGAATGGTTTTGCGTTGAGGGTTTAGGGTTTAGGGTCCCAAACCGCTTCTAGTTGGGCACTTCAAGCCTCTTGCCCACTATCTGTCGGGCTCCCTTGGGCAGGTCATCGTCGTCTACTCTGCTCGCGAGGCAGAGTTCATGTTCCCCCTGGACTGGCAGCACAACACGATCGCGGCTTAGATCATGTGTGGGTCTAGTTCAGGGTGGCTTAAGATTTAGGGTAAAGTAAAAGAAGCTCCACCGAACGAGAAGCAAGGGTGTCTAATCTACAAAATACCGATGACTTAATCAATGTTTTAGGTAGATAGTTAATGAGGTTCGGTCGGGACGTGGGCCTAAAAGAAAGGGGTGCTAGGAGAACGTAAGCAGGAAGCCACACAGGAAAGCAAGCAAACGGGAAGAACAAGTCGTCCGAAAGTGAGAACGTACTGTATTGGATTTTCTAGGTCCCTGAGTAGTACCCTTTTGCCCTTTTTATTTTAGGGACCCCTTTTTAAAACCGAATAGTAGGAAAAAGGGTACCCTTATTATAAAGAGGCTACTCAGGAACCAAGTTTATGTTGTACAAGACCAAAGCCCCAAACCAGCCCTTGGGATCTCAGGTGGAAGGCAACTTCACCGTGGAAAGCGACCGCGCAGCGGTTGTAAAGCTAGGGGAGATGGCAGCAGCTCGACGTGATGGCATCTAGGGAATCTAGGGTGTACCCCGAAACCCTGGCTGCTCATGTGTGTTTGGTTCACAGGATGTAGAAAGGTTGAAACCCAGTCAAGTTATGCCGGCATTTTCTGGTTTAAGGTGCATAAGATTTTCCCTATGTGTTCAAGGATTTTTGGTTTGGTGTTTTGTCGTATGTGCTTGTCCAGAATGTCTTACATCGAATGGATACAGGCATCGGAGATTAATATATATATATGTATTCATTCTTTCACGGTCATTCCTTTGGTTCTTGACTTTGGTTCCTTCATATACGCCCGAACACTATTCCAAATATTATGGCTCTTGCGTACCAAACCTGTATGGTAGCCCGAATAGAACCCTTAGAGAACGCTTTGGTGAAGGAACTCGTACCCGGAAAAGATGTCCTATTCTAGCTATGGAGGTCTCTATTAGTATGCCCTAAGGCTCTGTGTGCCCATAGAGCATATAGGCCTGAAGAAGTTCCAATACAGCAATATAGGTGCCTCAAGGTTTAAGTATATACTTTGTAGTAAGTACATGGAGCTTTGGGGCTCACAGGGTTCAAAGATGCTACCAATACCTATAGGGTTTTTGTGGTTAGGATCTGTTACGTAGAAAAGCAGGTATCCGAGAAAACGGGTAGAGAATGACGGTATGGGTATGGCATGTTGATCATAGTTTTCGGAGACGTACTTCCATCATAGCGATTGTGTATGGAATCTTTAGGGTTTGTAGCAGCAGGAGTTTGAGGTTTTGAGGCTGCAAGGACTTATATACATTCATATTGTTCAAGATTTACAGAGGTTGAGTATCAATGCTGTACTAGTACGGTTTCTCAAGCCGTAAGGCTCAAAGTAGTCCACAAGCCGTACCTAGTGCGTTTTTTTCGCCCGGAGACCCTCCTGGGAGTTTTCGGGTAAGTAGACACCACATGGGCACCAGGTATACGACCTGAAGACACACAGAAAAACCTTAAGGCCCCTTGAGACCCTTGAATGCTACAGCCGAAAACCCTTTTAAACTGCCATTCCGGCGCTCTAAGACCGCGTGGCCCTAAATCCCTGAATCCCTGGACAGGTGTACTTGACCACAAGCTTCAGAATCCTGCGCTGGTACTCATGTAAACGCAATAGTCTGCGTTTTTTCTATCCATAGACCCTGGGCTCCAGTCTGAATCTATAGTAGAAGTGAGATAGTTGGAGCATTGATTACCGTGATGCCCTTACCGGAAAGTTTCGGGAATTCCAGCACGAATCATCGACTATATAGGTTCAACATATAGACTCTAAAGAAGCGAGCCTAAACCATAGAGAAACGAAGCTACCGCCAAAACCTCGGACAAATCCCACTGAGGTCGAGAGCAAGATCCAGCATCTGCGGGAGAAGGGGCCGTATCCTGGCTAAGGGTTTACGTTGTTTTTTTTTTTGTTGGGAGGGTGGGGTGGTAGTGTTTAGGTTTTTTTTTGGGGGCGGGGAGAGGGGCGAGGGCTCTTAGTGCTTGTAGGTTTTAGGGTGTGTAGGGTTTGCAGTGTCCTGGCCAATTATTGTAGAGGATCTCTTTTGCTTGAGTGCTCTGGGGTTGCGTGGTTTCGGGCTGTAGAGCTTCTAGGCCCTAAACCCTGAACCCTAAACCTTAAACCCTAAAACCCTAAACCCTAAACCTTAAACCCTAAACCGTGCGGCTTTCGGGATCTAGGATTTTATTCGGAACTCTGCGCGAGAAATGGCAGCTTGCAGGGCGGCTCAGGGTTCCTCCTCGTTTGGGCTTGGGCTTGGGGTATCTTTCAGGACGAAAGGAGCCCCACAAGGGTTTAAGGTCCATATATCGTAGTAGGGAGTCATACTATAAGGGCATAGGGCCCGTCCTTAAGGTTTTGAAGGGCCAATGGTAGCCAGACTGTATACACTTAGGTCTTAATGCTGTTCCTACATAGGTACTTCAGGGCCACAGTATATGTCATATGGCTACATAAACCCTGTAAAACCCTGTCAAGCCCTTATAGAGCCATTGGAACCCTTAAAAACACCCATTCAATCAAGAATTCCTTGCAGGGTTCCTTGAAGACTTTAGGAGTTGCTTCAGAGCAATCCTTTTTGCAGGACCCTTTTTCGCAGCCACGTTTGCCGATAGGGCCGTTTAGGAATTAAGATCCAGGGTTTGGGGCTTTGGGTTTAGGGATTAGGGCTTCGCACTTGGGGTTGAGGGTGCAGGGTTTAGGGTGTTGCTTAGGGTTCAGAGTTTAGGTGACATCTTGGGCGCTGTTACGATCCATCTCCGACAGTTGATAAAAATCCGATGGAGTATTCAAGAAGCCTAGGGAAGGCTCTTATAGCCCTCAAGAAAAAAGGGTTCCTTTTCCGTTAAAGGGCTGAACTATCAGAGTTCTTCGAGGCTTCAGGGGCCTTTAAAGCTAGACTATGATTTTGGTGTATATTACGATAAAAGTACACGAAAGAACCCTGAGGCAAGGGATCGTGTAGGACATTGTTCAGGCCTCTGCAAACCCTCGTATAACACCTTTACGCCATAGGCCTACAGACCCTAAACCCTAAATGCTCTTAAGCGCTAAACCCTAAACACCCTTCTACTCAGGAAGCCGACGGGTCCTAAGTTCTTGGAAGGTAGAAATTGGGGCTTCCATTGTAGGAGTTTGCCATGATGGTTTGGGCAGGTATCCCCCCCATGTAGGTACTTAAGACCCTTTCGGAAGCTTTTTCTGACTCCCAAGCCCGGTCAGTCATTTTTCAGGCTCTTAAATATAAATTTATGGAGCCCTTTATTGGTAAGCCTTTCCCGAACCCCCCAAAACCACTAAAGGCCGGATGCAGCCCTTGCAAAAGCTCTTTAAACAAGGAAGCCGAAATCCGAAACGCCTAAACCCTGTAAACCCCCTAAACCACCTAAACCCCAAACCCTAAACCCTCGAAGCCCCTAAAACTCTGGACCGCCAGGCTTAGCCATTTCCGCTTCTACCTGGCTCTCCATCCGAAGCTTCTGGGTCAACCCAGGAGGGAGCCAAGAGGGTCTTTAGTTTTGGGGTTTGAGGCTAAGTGTAGGGTTTTGGGTTTTGAGGTTTGGATTTTGGGGTATATAATTGGTGAGTTAGGCACATCCCCACTGACGTATCATGCGAAACGGTCAGTCACGCAGCAAAATTCAAGGCCCGAAAATATATCACTAATATTAGTCTGCCCTGGAGCCTTGTTACATATACTTGATTTGACCCTGTGTATGAGATTGACATACGCACCGCTGCATGGATATAGCACGAACACAAACTGCATGGCAAGGCTGACCATGCTGAGCACTATGTCGTGATATTGTTAGAGTCTTGCTAGTCCATGCTCAGTTCAGTGCGGTCTAGGGCGTTTAGGGTTTGGGGGATTTGGCCCTGCGGTGTTAAGCTTATACAGTCCGGTTCCAAGCCTGGTCACAGAAATTAGGTCCACAGGCCGGCAGTTCACGGTCCGGGAGGTGTTCAGCCGATGCTCCGGTGGGGCCTTGGAGCCCTTGAGTTGGGCCAGGAAGCATAGCACTTGTATCTTCCGCAACATTCGTCGATTTTTCCGTGTGGATCTCCAACCCAGAATCCATGATCTTCTGATGCAGCCTCAAATGGCCGTAGAGATTATAATTAGCTCCGCTCCTGGCGACAGGACGGGCTGCGCAGCTCTGGGGAGATTGCGTGACTCACGGAAAGCAGTGCCGGCTGCAGCCGTCTTGCAGACACGTTGCAGGCACAAGTTGTCGCCCGTTCTCCCGCCAGAGGGCAAAGCTGCTGACAGCAGATCTTATTCACGCTAGCGTGGATTGGCCTGCATGGAGGCTGAGATCATCTCTAAGAATGTGCGGAGCAATGGAAGTTCGACAGTTGCAAAGGTCGCCAACCTAGTAGAAGACGGCTCTTGCAGCGATAGCAGCAAGGTCCCGGAGTGGCACAGCCTGTATGCGAAGAGGATCGAAAGGGGGAGATTTCCACCCTCAATGAGATGGGGTTCTGGGAAGTGAGTCCTAGGCCTAAGGGTGAGAAGGTCATCTCCACGAGATAGAAGGACGAGTTTGGGTAACTTGCCATGTGTTTCACTGTAGCTCTCTTCAGGAGTAACGCGGGCACCAAGAGTGCAAAGAGCCCAAAATATCCGCTGCACGGTTAGTTCGTGCATGCAGGGTTTCGAAAAGGTTGCTTTAAACGGGATGAGGGGGGGTTAGGGTTTGCGGTTTAGGGTTTAGAGGAGGGGGATTGCGGGCTTAAGGTTGAGGGTTTAGTGGGGAAGAGGGATTCGGGGTTCGGGGTGTTGGTGTTTAGGGTTTAGGGTCTAATGGAGACGAGGGATTAGGTTTTCAAGTGTGGGGGTTTACCTTAAGGACGAGATGACCCTTAAAAGCAGGCGCCCTGTGCCCTTGCCGTAGGAATCCCTACATGGTATTTGACCCTGAAGCCCTTGCAGGTCTCATTTCGTCTTTAGGGTAGGGTTTTGGTTCAGAGATGCTCGTCTTATTCTTGGACAGCCGTTCTGTTCGAGAGGGCTCTTCATCCTATTCTTCGATGGCCATCCTTTTGGCTTTAGTGGTTCGAGGTTTTTCGGGTTAGGGATTTCGGTTTAGGATTTAGTGGAGGAGATGGACAAGCCCTATACAATAAACCATACAACACCCCAACCTCTAAAGCTCGGAAGCAGGACGCAGCGCGACTTGAATGGGTTCTTGAAGCACTTCCGCTTCGAGAGCCTACAGCAGGCTGCCCTTTGGCTCAAAAGGCTTCTAGAAGGGTTGTTTACTACAGTTTCTTATAACGGGGTTTCTTTAAAGGTACATTTAAAGGTGTCCGTAAGTGCTTTCAAAGTTTCCAGAACGGTTGTTTCGGGTTTCTATGACGTGTAAGGATCCTTATGAAGGCTTCCACCGGGGTTACACCTATGGGTTTCCATAAGGGTTCCTGCAAGAGTCTCCTTAACGGTTGTTTTGAAAGGATTTCTTGAATGGCTATAGGGGCTCCTTTAAGGCTTCCGGTAATTCAAGGGTTTCCGTAAAACGGAATTGCCTTACACCCCAAACCCCAAACCTTAAACCCCTAGACCGTGCTATAAGTGGAACTATCATAAAAGCCCGTATCATAATCCTGAAAGAAGTCCTTATAGAAGCCCCTATCACACCTGGTTTGAGGTTGGGATTTCGGGTTTGAGGGCCATAAGGCGAAGCTCCAAGGGTCCCAGGGTAAGTACCTATGTAGGTTTCCTTGAAGGGCGCGTTTTAGAGCTGCTAACTGGCAGGGCTTGGGGCTTACTTACAGGGTCCGAAGTACTGTACCTATGTAGCAGAATGCAGGATATCTTGAGAAAGTATTCCCCACAACAGTTCCTAGGACTCTTTGGGGGGAGAAGTTTGGCGTTAAAGCGCCGCGTGGCCAAGAAGATTTGAAAAGTTGCTGGCTACCCCTAGGGTTCAACTTGACTTTAAAGCCGTAAATAGGATGGTCTTTGGACCCAATAGCCTCAAAAGTCTTAGCCCTTAAAGCCTTAGGGTAAGTCAGCGAACCATCCAAGCAAAGGCGGAACCCGAAACCCTTACAAAACAAGCCTTCAGCAACCCCGTCGAGTGGACCTATACACAAATCATCCAAACCAGCCAACCCTCCCTCAACTGCCAAACTCACAGCCCCGACACAACCTGTAGTTTGCACGATAGTTCCTCTTGTTGCGTTAACTAACCAAGTCTACATTACAGATTAACTGCGAAAAAAAGAAATTACAATGGAGACTATAGGTGTCGCCGACAGACGCGAAATAAATTGCCCCGGAGTCTGATTTTAAGCATTCCCAGTGTGGGACCCCACATTACAACGGTCATTAAAAGCTACCAGTAACTACCACTGTGACTGAACTAGTGGAGCTCTGATGAAGCCTTGAACCCATGCAACACCCTTTGGCCAGACCCGAAAGCCTTTCAAGAAGCCCTAAACCCCAACAGTCCTGCCTTGTTAAGGCCTTATGACAGGAAACAACTAAGAGAAGGAACTCTGAAAAAGCAGGTTCTTGAGAAACCTGAAATTCGAAACAATAGGTCAGGGTATTTTGAGCCTTGCCTTGAAGAGCGGATGACTTTACCTTTATTAATGTCGTATTTGAACCTTAAACCCTTTTGGGGTTCATTTTGTCATTAAATGTGAATCACTGCCTGTTTCTCTGAGCTTTGAAGCCTTGGTCTTGAGAACATCATGTACATACCGCTGCTGTTCCGGGCCCTTGAACTGACTTGACTGTTTAGCTTCGCAGCGCGTTGGGAAACATCCGCCAATTTCAAACCTAAGTTAAGTCAATCCCTAAACTCTGCAACCCTTAATTAAACCTTAGTTGGAACCCTGAACCCTTGAAAGGAGCCCTCTTTAAAAATGCGCATTAGGCTTGCGATCATCTCTCGACCCTTCTGCTCTGAACACCAAGAACCTTCGGGGTCAGGTTTTGCAGGGTTTTGAGTTCAGGGTTTGGGGTTTAGGGTTTCGGCTTAGGGTTTAAATGTATTGGGTGTAGGGGCTTAGGGGACAGGGTTTAAGGGAAGGGTTATGTTGCGCGTTCGACGCCCAAGTACCGCATAGCTTGAAAGTATGTAACTATTTGATTGATGCTGTTTGGGGCTTAACATTTGGGGGTTGGGGCCAAGGGCTTCTTTACCCTTAGGATTCGTGTTCGGGGACTTCAGGGTTGGAGTCGTTTGGGGTTCAAAGTTCAGAAAGACACCGACATACCGTTGATGATAGAAATCCTGCATTACCTTAAAGACCCTAAACCATGGGAATTATGGCAAATTCCTTATTATGGGTAATGCAGGATTTATATCATCAACCGTAGTTCCGTCATCACATTTCCCCTGCAACAAGGGCCTCTGTGGGGGGTTTGGGCAATAAGGTCACCTGATACACGGCCATCCAGCTTCAGGGCCTTATGCTTCGGGTTTTATTTTGGGTTGTTAGGGCTACGACGGTTTAGGTTTTTGGGTTGTTTGGACAAGGCAACATCTTTACGAAGGATCGGGGTCGCAACCTTCGGTACTCCACATCCCAGGTGACGGACACCAGCAGCATGAATGCCGTGACTGGTTTGGAGTTCTGCCTATGGAGCGAAACTTTCGCACAGGTTGAGGGTGATTCAGTTTGTAGTTTTGCGCAGAATATGACCCGTCTTTCCAGACACTCCGACTCCTGCCTTAAATGAAGCAACACACCTTGAGTTCTAGAGGGACACTTAAATTCCAAAAACCCTAAACCCTAGAACCGTGAACCCTTAACCCGATTGTGATTCGGTGCGCTTATTCTCCTTAATTTGATTTATGGGCTTCCTGTCTTCCGTCAACCCCAGCAACCATACCCTACCCCTGATCCCTCTAAACTCTAAACAAGACCAACCTGATTCCCTCAACCTTGAGACAACCCTGAGACATAGGTTTTCATGCCTTAAGGTTTGTGGTTTCGTTCGCAGGGCTACCCTATCTGGAGGGTCCACGCATTTAATTTTAGGGCTTGAAGGTTTCGGGTTTGGGCTGGGACGCTTGGGATCTTAACGCAACGTCCCAGTGCCCTAGTTTCCAGTAGATCCGTGCAGAGAATGTTGTCTTCTCTGCGCTTTCTGTAGATTTAAGACACAAAAGAGCACATGAATTTTCATCTAAGTAAATAGAATCGCAACACAAGCATACAACATGAACGAAGTGAATATGCCTTAGATTGTAGTAAGATCCCCAATATGATTTCAGGCATATTCCTTTACAAAGGTTTCGGAGTCTCTATGTTCGGAGGAAATGCAAACGGTTGGAAGGCGGACTATGCTACGGGTGGTTGTATTTTTGTGTGTATGAACGTTTCTCCTTATGCACGTACGTATGTACGCATGTATGCATGGATGTATATCTGTACGTATGCATGTCTGTGTTTAGGTATGTATGTATGTATGTATGTATGTATGTACGTATGTATGTACGTATGTATAGGTATAGGTATAAGTATATGTTTATGCATATGTATATGTATATGTATATGTATGTGTATATGTATGTCTGTAAGTCTGTACGTGTGTGTAATTGTGTACGTGCATATGTATATGTATGTCTGTGTGCCTGTATGTGTGTGTAATTGTGTATGTGCGTATATGTATATGTATGTTTGGTTGATCCTGTATTCGTATGCATGCATGGGCTTATATGTAGTTTTCAAAGTTCAATGTAGGTTACAGGGTCTAAAGTTCAGGCAAACATCAAGCTCCTGCACGCGGAGCCCTTTCCAGGGGTAATCCTCTATACTCATACTTCAAAATACACCGCAACCATGTTCCGTTTAGTACGGCCCCTTGTCTTACTACTTTAGGTTTTAGGCAAGGGCATACAGTCTAGGTGATGTGCGCCGTCTTCTCTGGCGATGTGGACATTCTGCGGCAGCAGCCTGGCGCGAGGGGGATAATGTGGTCTTGCGAGATAGATATATATATATATAGATATATATGTATACATACATATACACATACACATACACATACACATACACATACACATACACATACACATACACATACACATGCATGCATACATACATATATCTCATTAAAGTTAGGAAATATCACATCAACTATCTTGCTGGAGGATGGGCCTTATCAAAATTCATACGCATTGGCAATGGGTTGTGAAGCCCGAAGACGAAACAGCAGCAGCACTGTGATGAGACCAGATACAAACCTTTTCCAACCCTCACAAAACTTTAGACAACACCACAAAGCCCTGTAAAAAAACCATCCAAAACACGCCAGGCTATAAGATCCTAAGCTTGGTTGTGGCTTCGGGGAGGTGTTACTTACCTCTACCCAGACCGCTTAAGTTAAAGCCTAAGCAGCCACGGAAGGTAGGGTTGAGGGTTAGAGCCCTTCCTAGAACGAGCTCATCTTAGGCCGGCGAAGGGTGGGATGCTTTTGTTGGGGCTTTTGTTGTTGCCCTCGGCGGATCTCGGTATCAAGGTCGAACAGCACCTCTTGCAAGCAAAGCTTGCATGTTGCTTCCAAATGCCCCGCCGCAGGAACTCCCTAAATTAAACCCTCTATCCACCCTAAACCCTAAGCCGTAAACAACAATCCCTGTAATTCCGAAATCCTTCTCGAGACCCCATGTCGTAGTGGGTACTGTTTTATATACCCAATGCCAAAGTCAAAGTTCCTCTCTGAAGATTTAGTCACATTGGGGGTACTACTGTACAGCTTAAGGTACATACTACCCAGAGGGTCATGGGTATGACCCTACAGGGAAAGGGATGTTGGAAGATCTGGGTAGCTCACGTTACGTTATGGTCTGGCAATCGCAAGAAGGACCACGGTTGATGATATAAATCCCTCTTCACCTACAATAAGGAATGTGCTATAATTCCCATAGTTTAGGGTCGTCCTATTTGTAATGTAGGGTTTATATCATCAACAGTACGAAAGCCATTCCAAAGGACTATGTTCCAGGGCCTGGTCCATCTCAAAGGCGTGCACTTGCCTCAGAAAGCCCGTAAACCTGACAAACTCCCATCTCCCTAAAGGGTTTAGGGTTTAGGGTTTACTCATGTAGAATACACTTCGACCTTAACGTAATACCTATTCGGTATTTGAGGGCCAGAACGGATACACAGGCCCTTCCGGTTTGGTTTCAAGCCTTTTGCAACTCTGATTCATGGAACCCTTGACATCTCACGAAAGCGCGTCAAATGTTTGGCCCAAACAGCACCTCGAAGGCTTATCGCGCAATAGGAAAGCTTTGTTAGAACCCTTAGGGGAGCCATCTTTTCATTATTCGCTAACTATGAATTATTCCTTGTGCCAAAACCCCAATAAACGAATCCGATCGAGCCCTCTAAACCCCAAGCCCTAAACTCTATTCTGGTTATGAAGGCGAAGCCTAAAGCCTCTTCAACCCCACCTTCGAGGCTTGCCGCGCATCGCGCAGATGTCAACCACTCTCTACAGGGCTTGGGCCGCTAAGATTTGATTCCCAGAGGCTCCTTTAGTGTTTAGGGGTTCAGGGCATCGAGGCTAGGGTGTTGTACGGGTTTAAAGTGTGGGGTGTGGTGTTTAGGAGTTTAGGGCGGAGGGGCTAGGGTGTAGTAGGGGTTTAGGGTGTAGGTTCAGGGGTTTAGGGGTTTGGGTTTGGGGTTCTTCCTTCGAAACGGGTTTCTTTTAAGGGGTCTACAAGGGCCACTCTAGGGCTGAGGGTTCAGGTACTATACCATCATCAGGAACTGTACATGGACGAGGGTCATACCCTACCCCCCTAAACCCTAAACCCTAAACCCTACCCCTTTCTAAGACACTTAGTTTTATGGTCAAGGCTTCGTAGAACTAAAGGGCTGAGCAGGTAACCTTTACCTTTTAGGGCTTGCATAATCCTGGCATAATTGAAAAGACTAACCTTTTGGAGTCAAAATATTTGCTGTATGATAGAGGGTAGTTGGGGGATATAGGAGGGTTTCAGGGGCTTAAGTGTTCAGGGTGCATGTAAGTGTTACAAGGCTTCCGTAGCAGGTTTATGAGGGTTAGTAGCGGAATGAGAGTTCTTTATTACGTTTTGGGATAATATGCACCCACATAGAACTGAAGGTTTAAACCTTTTGGGGTTTCTGAACTCAGCAACTAAGAAGGAATTTGGAGGGCTTGAACGTGAGATGCAGTCATTCCCCAACCTGAAGCATTGCTCTAAACCCGATTTTCCCAAGGAAGGCAACACCCTCCCGAACGCAAGCGGCTGCGGGTCACAAGTCTTAAAGGTTGCCGTAAGCATCACATTCCAAACCCTGACCCCAAAATTCGATATGCCCTAAACCCTAAAACCCTAAACCCTAAACCGTATAAGCGTGACCCGAAAGCTCTGAGGACTCGTTTTCAGGCTTTCGGTGGACTTTGCGTCAGCAGCTACAAAAGCCTCACTAAACCATGAGGCGACTCTAAGCCCATTAGTTGGTTTAGGGGCTTTGGGGTGTAGGGGTTTAGGGGCTTAGGGGCTTAGGGGTTTAGGGGCTCAGGGGCTTAGGGGTTTAGGGGTTTAGGGGTCGGTGAGCCGAAGCGGTCTTCAAAAGGTGGCCAAACACAACCACCAAGCATAAAGGAGCAGTGGAGCAGTGCAGGCTCGTCAGCATGAGCCACGTGAGAGACTTAGATCGGAGACCTTCCGCGAGCAACCCTAAGCCCTAAACCCTGAACCCCTAAACCCTAAACCCGGAATAGGGAGACCTTTTAAGGGGGCCCTTCTTAACCCTACTTGCGGCTTAAGGGGAGCGTATTGAGAGGGTCTATATTCCCCAAGGGTCCTCCTAATCCTAAGCCCTAAAGGCTAAAGCCCTAAGCCCTAAAACCCTAACTCCTACACCCTAAACACCAGAAGAATCCCGGGCAGAATCTTGCGGACGCAGGCCAGCCGAAGCGACACTGAGCCTCCTTCCTAAACCCTATGCCCTAATCCTCAAGCCCTACCCCCCCTGTACCCTGTAACCCCAAATGCTATGGCCTCTAAACATCTCTAAATCTTGCAATCCCTAAACCCTGAACCCTAAACGCATCTAAAGGTTACACAACCCCTAAACCCCAAACTCTATGCTAAATTTTAAAACCCCTAACCCTAAACCCTGAACCCCAAAGCCCTCAAACCCTAAGCTACAAAATCTGAAAGCTGAGGCTTATGCAACCCTCATTACCATAGCTGGCCCTATACAACACTGCCAGAGCCCCTGATTCAAACCCTAAACCCTGAAACCCTAAAACCCCTAAACTAAACCCAAAAACCCTAAACCCTCAGCCCTAAAACCCTAAACCCTAAAAGCCCTCCCGAGGCGACTTGGGGTACTATGACACCCAGACGGCGCTGATGGCAGCCTGCAAGTCGCAGCAGGAGTTGGCTGTTCAGGTATTTAGGGTTTAGGATTTCAGAGTTTAGGCTTTGGGGTTTCCTTCAGTGTAGGGTATTTCCCGTATACTGGAGGGTAGTTGGGCGGGTCTAGGAGATTGCTAAATATTTTTGTTGCTTGGAGGATCCAAGTACCTGAGTGGAAACCCTTATTATTTGGGCACTTGGCCCCTCTGTGTAGTTGGTCTTTGTCGTTTTTGTCCCAACATTTCGTTCCTGGCCGGCTTGGCAGCCCTTGGAAGACAGCGCCTGTGGGGTCAAGGCGACACATCAGCTGCCCTTCATGGCCTCCCGTCAGGTGCTGTGACGGGCTCCTTGGAGCAAAGAGATCCGATCCTCACGGCTGCCTACTGCTACTGCTGCTGCTCTACTGCTACATCACTACTACAACTACTACTACTGCTACCGGCTACTACTACCACCACCACCACCACCACCACCACTACCGCTACCGCTACCGCTACCGCTACCACCACTACTACTTGCCGTGGCGTCTTGAGTTGAGAGCGGATGTCGGGGGTGTTTACTCTCATCACATAAAAACGTAAACACTCTAAGTACACCTTCCTATGGGGTACAAGAGTCAGGACCAATTGGAAGTCGCTAGCCTCTGATCGCTACACACTACTTGGAGGGTCGGGACGTAGTAAGCAGGGTTTCTTGAAGTGCTCCTTAAGGGGCTCCTTAACGGCATCTGTAAGGGTTCTGGAGGGTCGGGGGACTTAGTACGTAGTTGTGTTTAGAGTTATACTACCCCCGGGCCGCAAGTTTCGACATGCAGCTTATCCTGCCTCGGAGAAGCGGAGAGACCCAACACCCGTTTTACGTGGCCGGCATGGCGGAGTACTTAATTTCCGGGAATAAATTATACTACATAGTTTCCGGCGGAGAGCTGCGCAAGGTTGTGCTAGGAGTCTACGGGGGAAAAGGGGTGGGCATGTGGTGCTCTGTCTTAACTTCATGTGGTGTGGCGAACTTTCGTCCTGTAAGTACCATAACCCCAATTAGGTTACCATTTTAAAGTACTAAAGCGTCTACTTATCACCTACTTACTAAGTCCCCCGATCCTCTAAAGTGGTTTTAGGCCCCTACATTATAATGAGACTTTAGAATCAGGCCTAAGCCTCAAGGTAAGCCCCAAACGTCTAGTCCAGGACCCATCACTCGTGGCGGCAATGATCGATCTTCGTGCGGACGCCAATGCGCAGGCCTTGTGGTCGAACCTCAGAGGGCCAAATACCCTAAACCCTAAAGCCCTAAACCTTATAAACCCTAAACCATGCAATAGTAGGGCTTTTAGGGTTTAGGGTTCAGGCTTTCAGGTTCCCCAACTTGCAGAGTCTCAGTGGTTTTTTTAGGACTTCAGTTCAAAGCCCTACTATTTGGGCACGTGGACGCTTAGGGCAAGGTTGCGCCAACCTCGCACCACACAAGAAAAGTCCAGGCACCTGCTTGCATATCAGTATGAATTTGAAGGTTTCAGCGGTTTAGCGTATTTGGGGGGGGGTAAGCCGAGTAAGCTTCGCAGGATGTTTTTGGGTTTCCGGGATGTTGGGAGCATGACGATTTTTTGCCCGAGGCGCCGTTTTGCCAGGTCTTTTGATTTTGTTTAGCTTGTGCAAGTTCGTTGACTCCAACTGTTCTGTTTTTGAGACTTCTCAGCTGTCGGTACTAGTCTGAAAGCTTAACGTTTTACTTGCTTGGGTTACCCAAAGGGTCCAAGGGACTTGATGGCCTAATGGCTAAGTAATTTCTTGGGTTTGGATTCGTAGGGTTTAGGGTTTAGGGCTTAGTTAGTGTAGAGAGAGTTGATGACTATTAGATTCTTGGACCTTTTGGGGTAGTTGGAAAGTATGGGTTCAAAGACGAGAAACAATCTGTTCCGGCACATGGAATTTGCCTGCAGGCGAGAACTGGTGTCACGCCATTGTTCGTGGCAAGGCTTCTCGACACGGGGTCTTTAGTGCGGTGTTTTGATGTTTTGGGGGAGTTGAAGATTACGGCGTTCCGATGTTTCGTGTGACTGGAATATATAACGGACTGCTTCAAGGCACGATGCTACCCCATCGGGTGTAGTATGGGCCCACTATGGGTATCTGACCCACTGCGCACGATGTGTCCTCAGTTGTCCGATTCTAGATCTTAGCAGGCTTGAGTCCTTTCCTATGAACAGGTGGCTCATTTATCGAGGTCTCATGTAAATAGAGCAACCGCAATGGCACCTTCTTTTGAGAGTTACACCTGTAGCCCTAAACCCTACGAAATCGGAGGTTATGACCCTTAATTATATCATTATAGGCTCTAAGTCTTGAAACAGTAGGTTTTTGCAGGTTCAGGTACAGTAAGCAAGACTCCCACCGTAAAGCCCTCAAGCCGGAGACCCAGCGCTTGACGGCCTCCACTCGAAAGCCTTACCACCCTCAAGCCCTTTGCCTTAGATAGCCCAAGGGAGAACTTTAAAAGTTTTGGCCGTATATGTTCGGTCTATCAGCCTGAACTTTGTCGAACACGGATATCAGAGAAGCTAGCTTTTTGTGAAGAACCCGCGAAGGACCACGACGAGACAGACCCGGGTCTCTGAACGGAAACCCCACAACAACCCTTACAAACCCTTATGCGCAAGCCTACCTATCGAATGCTTCGAAGACCTTGTAAGACAGCGTAAAACCCCCGAGAAGCCTATGCGACCTTGTTTAACCCTCCCAGCACCCTAAGCCCTAACCCCTAATTAAACCCTAAGCCTCAGAGAGAGAAAAGAGAGAGACCCTATACACCCCAAGCGATATCAACTGTAAACCCTAAAACCTAAGCCCTAAACCCTAAACCATGTACTATAAACCCTAAACCCCAAAACTCT